>JACXGM010009322.1:0-13676 GCA_016801145.1 Umbra pygmaea
ACCAATGAACTTCAAAAGGGGCGTGGCTCTGGACATAAATGAACACAAATCAGCAACCGTAGGGCCAATTGTCACAAAACTCACAGGATATGTTCAGATAAGTGCCCCAGATATACCCAGACAGTTTCATATACATGCGTCACTAGGTGGCGCTACAAGCACAAAATAGGTCAGTAGCATTACACAGATTGTACTATTTTTTGTATATTCAATCGCCAATAATGGCAAATCTCTCAGGATATATCATCATAAGTACCTGAACCGCGCCCTGCATTTCTAATTCAAATTGACCACTAGGGGGTGCTTTTATCTTCTCTTACACTGTAGCTCCGATTGCTACCACATTTTTTAGTGAATCATTATTGGATCAAGCTTATTTGAAGTTGAACAAAACAAGTCAATCTCAATTACATTTTAAGTTATTGACCAATGAACTTTGAAAGGGGAGTGGCTCTCGACATAAATGAATACAAATCAGCAACCGTAAGGCTCATCACAAAACTTACTGGATGTGTTCAGATAAGTTCCTAACATATACCCAGACCGTTTCATATACCTTGACCACTAAGGGGTGCTACAAGCACAAGATAGGTGAGTGCCAATACACAAATGTTACTAGTAATTGCATATTCATTCTCCAACCATGACAAATCTCTTAATAAGTAACTGAACCACACCCTGCAAGTCTCATTCAAATTGACCACTAGGGGGCGCTTTAAATGTATAATAACTGCACGTGGAATGACATAAATCAAGCTATAGATCATAAAAATTATAGTATATGTTTTATAACAATGTTCAACCTTGTGTGAAATCACTTTGAAGTCGCTATTTAGAAAAAAAGGATTGAACCCGCAAATCGCCGCTTGCGGCTATATTTTAAGTTGATGTTGTGCTAGCAGCATAGCGCCCTGTATACCACTGCTGGTTTTCTTCTAAAGATAAGCAGGATCGGGCCTGGTTACTTCCTGAATGGGAGACCAATGCTGTTGTTAGTGGTGTTTGAGGGCCAGTAGGGGGCACTCTTCCCTCTGAATTAAAGATAATTCCCAATGCTCCAGAGCAGTGATGGGGACATCTGCTCTGCGTAGGGTGCCGTATTTTGGATGGGACGTTAAACTGGTGTGCCGACTCTGTGGTCACTGAAGGTCCCATCGCACTATTCGTAAGGATATACCCCAGTGTCATGGCCAAATTCCCAACCAGACCTCATTTTAATCATAGCCGCCTAATAATCCCCCACATTCCTAATTGGCATATATAACTAATCATCTCTCCACATTATAGCTGATGTGTGGTGAGCATTCTGGTGCAAAATGGCTGCCGTGCATCACCGAAGTGAATGAGATTCTGTGTGTGTGACTAAGTATGGAAGTTGGTGTGTGCATTCACTGTGTGACTGTTTATAGAAGTGGGTGCTACACATTGGTGGTGAATAAGGTGGGCTTCCCCCCATTGCTAAGCGCTTTGGGTCATTGAAAAGTACTATTTAAATAAAAGGAATTATTGTTATTATTATAATAACAATAATGTTTTCCATCCCTGGATCCAATATGCTAGTTCCTAACATTTAATAGTACAAAAACACAGTTTTTGCATTTTTTGGAGTTTTCAAAAACGTTACGTACTGCAGGTTTAAGGAATCGCATACTGATATACTTTGGTTTTTATTTTACAATTAGTGTTAATAATTGTCTGATGTGCATGAACTAATACAGTTTACAGGTATTTGATATTTTATATACACCGATCAGCCATAACATTATGACCATTGGCTAATATTGTGTAGGTCCCTTTATGCCACCCAAAACAGCAGCCCCATACGCAACAAACTGTGCTGCACTGTGTGTTCTGACACCATTCTTTTAGCTCGTCTGTTGGATCGGACCAAACGGGCCAGCTTTTGCTCCCCACGTGCATCAATGAGCCTTGGCCACCCATGACCGTGTTGCCGCTTTAACGCTTTTCCTTTGTTGGACCACTTTTGAAGGTACCATTATAGACCAGGAACACCCCACAAGAGCTGGACAGGATCGGCACTAGACATCCGGAGAATCGGGGGATTTCACGAACGGCTGGTTGAAATAACAGTGCACTTGTCCGACACGGCTGGTAGCCTACTCATTGATATATTTAATAACATACATAGTCCCCGGAAATTTGCATAGCATGGCTGGATGGTTTTGCATGTGCTTGCTGCATGCTGGATGTCTCTGTATAATAAGGTAAAAAAGGGGGGGTCAGTAAGGGGGCCAGTGATTGTTTCGGGGTAGTCGTGGCATGGTTTCTCACATGCAGTCAAATGTGACACTCAACACACCCCAAGCTAGTTTAGGTATTTCATGTGTTCCAGCTCAAGCACACCTGGTCCAACTATTGAAGCCCTTGATAAGTTGCAGCAGGTGTGCTTGAGAAAACAGCTGTTTTGCATATTTGTGCTGTTGTAAGGAAATCTCTTCAGGGGGTTGAATAATTTTGAGACTGGAGAAGTCATTATTAGTTGCATTTTCAGTTGGTTTTGTTGAAACCGCTTGATGCATACCTTGTGTTGAGCTATTTCAATTGCTTTTGTTTGATTTGTTCATTACAAACTGTTGAATGTCTGTACATTTTGACAATAAACCCAATTGGCAAGGCGGGTTGAATAATTTTGATTGCAACTGTACATATGAGACCCATTACAATTATGAGAGATCTGACCTAGATCCAAGAAAAAAAGCATACATATTGGACCCAGACCAGTTTGGGTACCGGGTAGGACCTCAGGTTTCCAGGATTTGTGGATAAAGGAAGACCTCTAGTTAATACAGCAAGCCATCGCTAGCATTTACTGTTAATTTGAAGTGAGTTTTAACTGTAGTGTTGTAGACTGATAACTATGACTGCTGAAGTTCAAACGAAGCGTGAATGTGGTTTGGTTGTTGGTTGAGTATTTCAGAAAGTGCTGATCTACTCAGATTTTCCCCATACAACCATCTCTAGGGTTTACAAAGAATGGCACAAAAGAGAACATATCCAGTGAGTGGCAGTTCTCTGTGCGAAAATGTCTTGTTGATGGCAGAGGTCAGGGGAGAATGGCCAGACTGGTTCGAGCTGAAAGGCAACAGTAACTCAAATAACCACTCGTTAAAACCAATGTATGCAGAAGAGCATCTCTGAACACACAACATGTTGAACCTTGAAGCAGATAGGCTACAGCAGCAGAAGACCATACTGCTTGCCACTCGTCAGCTAAAAACAGGAAACTGAGGCTACGATTTGCACAGGCCCACCACAACTGGACAAATAGAAGACTGGAAAAACATTGCCTGGTCTGATGGGCCTGGATTTCTGCTGTGACATTCAGATGGTAGCATCAGAATTTGGCATAAAAAACATGAAAGCATGGATCCCTTCTGCTTTGTATCAACGGTTCAGGCTTGTGGTGTTGTAACGGTGTGTGGGATATTTTCTTGGCACACGTTGGGCCCCTTAGTACCAATTGAGCTTGGTTGAAATGCCACAGCCTACCTGAGTATTGTTACTGACCATGTCCATCCCTTTATGACCAGAGCACCCATTTTCTAATGGCAACTTCAAGCAGGATAATGCACCATGTCATAAAGCTCACAATCTCAAATTGGTGTCTTGAACATGACAAATGGCTTCGATCTAGGCAGTATTTCCTTCAAATGACTGAAAACAGTAACAGCGGTTCTGCCGAAGACCATTTCATAACACTAAAATCCTATATATATCCTATAATAAAAACTATACTAAGCTTTTTTGAAGTTCGGGAAAACACTCTACACAGATGTAAACTCATGGGATATTTAATATTATGCCTCAATAAACATGAATAAACATGAATATTGGATACAATTAACGGTTATGATTCAAAGGAAATAAAAATACATTTTGTTTTGATTGATGAGCGATACTGAGTGACACAGAAAATGTATAGCAAGGCCTCAATTTAATATTTATTTACAAATACATAACGTGAAAAAAAGAATGGCTTTGAAGTCGCTGTAAATTCTACTTTAGTCGAAGATACAGTACGTAACTACTTCAGAGAGGAAAGGATGTCGAGTGTGCTCTATATCGCTACAAATGATTAAAGTCACTGGATCACAACTCATTTCACAGACCAAACTGTCAATTTCATGTCATGTATTACCGTACTTGGCCTTGCTTACTGTTAAAACAACTTTTGAGGCAAGAAGGAACTTTAACAATGTTTGCCTGAACTCGCTGAAGAATATCCACAAGCGTATGATTCGTATGCGCCAGGGAAAAATCTTTAAGGAACTTTAATCCAAACTTCTTTTAAAATGATGTTGCACTGAATTAGAATGAACTGTTTCATTAAAAGGCAGACAGAGCATTATTCTCTCCTACTACACAACACCACTTGACATCATCTAACTTGGTTGTACATTTTTTACCTGGAAATGTGAACATTAGTAGCACTTTATAAAACCTACTCTCAGGAAAGCTCCTTACTGTGCATGGTATCCAATCATCCTGAGCAAAAACACACATTTGTTCATAAATGCCACAAGAGAAAACAATAATGAGCTGTCTTCATTAACTTCTGTCTATCTTGCAAATGCAGAATTGTTGCATTCTTCCTCGAGCTGACAAACATACCAAAATGGAGGAACACAGGGGTGTCGGGTACTCAGCGGGGTAGCCCACAGGGGTGTCGGGTACTCAGCGGGGTAGCCCACAGGGGTGTCGGGTACTCAGGGAGACCCAATGTCGAATGTAGAAGGGAAATGGAATGATTCCAGATGTGCCGCAACAGAGTATCTTCAACAGAGTTTACTATTGCCAGAAATAGAGGAAATAAAAAGAGAATATATATTTGTCATATTTATCTATTTATAAACAGCTGTAGCTAGTTTGTAGAGCAAGTCACGTTGTCCATCATAAGGCCATGGAACACCTGGAGGTACAGCTTTCATTCCTCAGTCACCAGTTTCCCTGAGATATAAAATGCTGTTGTTTTTCTTTTTTTTCAAGGATTGTTCAATCAAAACACCCTCCTCACTAAGGAAAATGATAGACCCTGGAGAGAACCTGCTGCCAGATTGTGAAGGGCTTGTTTGTGTAGCCAAAGGACATATTGGTTTGTAATGCTTCTTTTAGTTGTTCAGGAGGTGGAGAGGTGGTAGGTGTAGGGTTGGCTAAACAAGGGTTATTTTTTTATATCAGATGTTCGGTCTTGAGTTCATTCAATTTCAACTTGGAAAATGCAAAGCAGTGTACATGTTTAATCATCAGTCATTCCAAGGCTTGGATACGATGTGGTTTTTCAAAAGAGTTCTTATTCAGACTCCGTAGATCAGTCTTCGGCCTCAGTGCCTTTGCGATCCTGTTCTATTCAGTAGAGGCTCATCGTAGACCCAGCACTCCCCATCCTCGTGGAACAACTGTGGGCAATAAACATGGACAATGGAGCATTAATGACTATAGAACTGCTTACATTTCACATGTTAATAGGTGCAACCTGATGAATTATATACCATACACTTCAAAGTCAGAATTAAACAGCATGCAAACCTCACACCGTTTTGCTCATAAATTTACATACACCTGGCAGAAGTTCTGAAATATTGTCCATTTTCAAAACATATAGCTGATCAAGCAGAAATCCTCTTTAATTTAGGGATAGTGGTCAGGTGAAGCCATTTATTATCATCACATAATTGTGTGCCCTTTAAAAATCGACATAAGTTGACATACCTGTGAATGATTGTCCTGATAGTATATATATACACAAATTGACACACACATTTAAATGTATATTAAAGGAACACTCCACCCCGTAAACATCTCAAAATAATTTTCCTGGTCATAATTCTGACATTACAGTCACTATTAACACCTTTTCAATGCGTTCTGAAGTTCCCAAACCGGCCACCTTAAGTTTGTGAATTTTACCCCAGTGACATCACTGGAATACTTTTTGAAGCTACAGGGGAGGGGCACAGTTGACTTCCTATCTTGTTTACGTCACAACCCTAACCCTCACACACTAACATAGGTAACCATTGGATTACACACACACGCACACATGCGCTCTTGGATTGTTAGTGTTACAATGCTATCAAATTTCTCCAACCAATAGAATGCCAGGTGTATTGTTTACTAATGAAATGATCCTTGCCCCGCTGAGGGTGCGTTTGTTCTAGTATAGAAAATCTCTTGCAGGCAGGTACAGTACCTCCACGGTGCCTCCACTCCCGCCTTCCAGACATTTTTAAAATATGTACTCCTCACACGCTTGACACTAACAAGTTTATCTTTGTCTCATCAGACCACAGGACATGGTTCCAGTAATCCATGTCCGTAGTCAGTTGTCTTCAGCAAACTGTTTGCAGGCTTTCTTGTGCATCATCTTTAGAAGAGGCTTCCTTCTGGGACAATAGCCATGGAGACTAACTTGATGCAGTGTGCGACGTATGGTCTGAGGACTGACAGGCTGACCCCTCACCCCTTCAACCTCTGCAGCCTTTCTGGAAGCACTCGTACTTCTATTTTCCAAAATCAACCTCTGGATATGACACTGAGCACTCAACTTCTTTGGTCGACCATGGCGAGGCCTGTTCTGAGTGGAATCTGTCCTGTTAAACCGCTGTATGGTCTTGGCCACCGTGCTGCAGCTCAGTATCAGGGTCTTGGTAATATTCTTATAGCCTAGATCAGGCGTATTCAACTCTGGCCCTCAAAGCCAGATCCACTCCACTTTTTCATTGCAACCCTCTAACCTGAGACTTATTTAGACCTGGGACACCAGGTGAGTCCAATTAATGTTGAGGTAGAACAGAAAGCCAGCAGGCTCCGAAGCCCTTAGGGGAGCAACAATGCTTTTTTTCAGATCCTCAGAGAGTTCTTTGCCATGAGGTGCCATGTTAAACTTCCAGTGACCAGTATGAGGGAGTGTGAGAACGATAACACCAAATTTAACACACCTACTCCTACTAACTGACGCCAGTTGAATGAACAATGTATTGCTGTTAAAAATGTACTCTATACAGCAGTGTAGCAAATTGATAACACTTTCTGTTGTTGAGCACTTTCCGTTGTTGACCAAACTTAATTTTTAACTATGAATGGAGTTATTTAACACTGCATTAGAGTTATATTAAACACTCAGGGTAGTGTTAAATTAACACTGCTAGGATTGGGCCAAAATAAACACCAGCATTGTTTAAATTAACTTAGAGTTAATGTTACACTATATAATTTGCAGTTTATGTCTGAAATAACCATGCATCCAAAGTATAGACGTGTTCTTCAGTGAAGCAGTGCTGGTTAGGAGCTGCATGAAACACACATACTGCTGGTCTGTGTGTTTATGATCACACGTAATATGCTACGTGTAGTGGACAATGCCCTTAATCTGATAAGGATCTGACAACCCAAGAATGTACAGGACCTGGAGGCTTTTGACAAGAATGGGCAGCTATATCACCTGAGAAAATAAATGGCTTCATCCACAATAATCACAAAAACCTGCAAGCCGTTATTGATGCTAAAAAGGGTAATACACACTATTAAAAACTAAGAGTATGCAGACATGAACAGTGACCATCTCATTCCTTTCTTTATTGCTTTTTTGTTTAATGACTGTGCTGTTCCGTGATGCCTTATTGTCTCATTTGAAACACATTACAAATCAAAGAAATATGTTTTGCCAGATCACTCATGTTTTCTTTAAACAATGGTGGTACACATCTTACACATTCTGCCAGGGTATGTGACCTGATGAGCAGGACTAACTGTGAACCATTGATCTGTATAGGGTTGATACTGTCTCCAAGGCTCAGGAGATATGTTGGTAACAATGGGCACTCACTCTAGTTTCCCACTGCATCTCATTTTCTTTTCGCTCCCTGGCCTCTGCTCTCTGCTTCTCTTCCAGCCAGTGCTTCGCCTCCGTCGCCGCATCGATGTCTCTCGCCTTTAGGCTGACAGTCACATCCTTCCATAGGCTAAGGAGTCAAACAACTGATGACTTTAAGTTCCCAACCAAACCAAACAACTGTAAATCAGAAAACATTTAGAGCCTGCCTGGATTCATAGCCATGCCAAAATGGATGAGAGGAATTTCTATCCAGTCCAAAGAAATCTGTGTTTCTGTAGCTGTAACAATATAGCAACACATCACACCTGAACTCCACTGTCTCCTTGTCTTCCAACATGACATCATGGTATGTTTTATACTTAAAGCCCTGCATTACCTCAAACAAGGTTAGTCAAATCCATTTTGTTATCTATGAATTACAGTTGTTGCTGGCTTAGTGTTTAGCTAACACTCTAGCAAGCTCAGCAAATTATGCTAGTTTTACTACAAAAACTTGCCAAACTTTTGGCAATCCATTTCTGGCATACTATGGTTTGAGACAACTTATTTTGGCATACTATATTTTGTATGCATAGTATGCAGATTGAGACGCAGCCTTAGTCTCTGTAATTCCCTACATTTAACCAGTTGGTACAAGTTGACAGGAGTCCCCTAAGCCCCATGTGTTAGGCCTACCTTAACCGACTATTGTGTAAAGCGGAATGGAATAAAAAACGGCTGTATGAATCCCATGTACACTGCTCAAAAACATTAACACTCAAATCACACATCAGGTCTTGATGACAATAACATTAAAGATCAAAATCTTTACTGTACATTGTGTAATTTGTTAAGAACAAAATGAGGAAAACAATGAAAAAACGAAATCACCAACCGATTGAGGACTGGATTTAAACTAACATAAAAAATCAAAGTAAACAATTGAAATCACAGGCTGTTCCAACTTGAGTGAATTTCATTGAAGCAACTCATAATGTGACTCAGTAGTGTGTATGGCCCCCATCCGCCTGTACACACTCCTGACAACATCTGGGCATGCTCCTGATGAGATGGTAGATGGTGTCCTGGGGGATCTCCTCAAGGACCTGGATCAGGGCATCAGGTAGCTCCAGGACAGTCTGTGGTGGTGCTACTTGGCAACGTCGGATGCACCGATACATAACATCCCAGAGGTTCTCAATTATATTCAGGTCTTGGGAACATGAGAGCCAATCAACGGCATTAATGCCTTTGTCATCCAGGAACTGCCTACAAACTCTGGGCACATGAGGTCAGGCATTGTCCTGCACCAGGAGGACCCCAGGGCCAAACTGCACCAGCCTAACGACGGGTCTGAGGATTTCATCCTGGTACTTAACAGCAGTCAGGGTACTTTGCTGGCATGTGGAGGTCTGTGCAACTCTCCAAGGATATGCCTCCCCAGACCATCACTGACCCATCTCCAAACTGGTCATGCTGGATGATATTGCAGGTAGCAGTCACCATGACATCTCCAGACTCATTCAAATCTGTAACATGTGTTCAGTGTGAACCTACACTCATCTCTGAAAGAAATGTTGCACTTATGGCAGACCTGCCAATTCTGGTGTTCTCTGGGGAATGCCAGTCGACCTGCACGGTGCTAGGCCATGAGCAAAGGTCCCACTAGAGGACGTAGGGCCCTATTGGAGTCTGTTTCTGACAGTTTGGTCTGAAACATGCACACCAGGTGCCCACTGGAGGTAATTTCATAGGGCTCAGGCAGTGGTCCTCCTGTTCCTCCTTGGACAAAGGAGCAGATACCAGTCCTGTTGCTGGGTTGATGCCCTGCTATGGCACTGTCCACGTCTCCTTGCGTAACAGCCTGTCTCTTGGTATCTCCATACTCTTAAGATGGGAGACACAGCAAACCATTTTTGATATGGTATGTATAGATGTGCCATCCTGGAGGAGCTGGACTACCTGTGCAACCGGAAGCGGCTGCTGGTACCGCCTCATGTTACCAGTAGCAACAACGACACTGGCAAAACTGAAGAAGAATCAGGCAGAAACGAGGAGAGAGCAATTGTCTGTGGCCACCACCTGCAGAACCATTCCCTATTTAGGGGTTGTCTTGCTGTTGCCTGTCCAGTGCACCTTTTGTCACTTTCATTTGCACAAAAACAGGTGACATTAATTCGCAATCGCTTATGCTTCCTAACTGGCCAGATTGATATCCCTGAAGATGAATTGACTTGGTGTTATATTGGGATGATTGCGCATTCCCTTAATATTTTTGAGCGGTGTATTATTAGTATGAATAGAGTTCTCACCTGCGAGACTCATATTCCAGCTGGTCCTCAAGTTTCCTCACTTTCTTCTTAATACAGCCCATTTTCTTTGTGTCAATGAATAAGGAGTTTTCCTTGAATTAGGAGACAGAAAGCAAATGTTTAACATGTATTCCATTGTAGCACTTTCTATTTTGCAGTGTCCAAGGTCTAGCTTTAATGAATATAAATTGACATACAGGATCAACATCAAATGCATTCCTGAAAATACCCTAAATAAAATGCTGACATCCAGCAGATCTGATTTTAAGATCTGATTTTAAGATCTGATTTTTAATATGTAACTCACCCCTGATGCCCACTTAGCATACATCACACCATTCCACTCTCCTTCAATGGAGCAGAATGACTTCTTGTCATTGGGAGGGCTGTAAACAAACATTCACTTTATTTTTAGAATAGTCTAACACCATAAGAATGAATGACTATTAAATTCACACTCCTCCCGAGAGTACGCAATAGCCTAAGTGTTGTTGTGCCTCTGCAATCTAGGTTTGAGATTTGTTTACACTGGTGAGGGAAATTATGAGATAAAAAGAAATCCCCTTACAAGATCTCAGCGGTTATCCTGTGCTTTTTGCCACCGTAGAAGGGCTTTGTGTGAAACACAATGCTGGCACTGTAGCCTGTTTTCGAGCAGGTGATGTTACACTCTCCACCCAGCTCCACCCATGGGACAGTCAGGATCGACCTGGCAAGTAAAGCGAACCCCAGCATTACATGCCAGGGAAAACAAAAGGTAATGTGCTTGAGGAATGAAAAACCCTTTCCCTGCCAGCTCAGGGATCGAATGTAGCAACATTTTAGATACGAATGCTATATAATTTTACTGTTATTTAACCAGATAAGTTTATTAAGATCTCATTTTTATTTGCAGCAATGAACTGGGGTGAATGTTACATTGGAAAGGATGAGCAATTAAAGGTAACTTTCTTGATAACAGAACAACAGTGGTTTCACCTTAGCAAAAAGGGTTTCAAACCATGGACATTTCCTACACCACCTAAGTTACTTGTAAAGTATGAACCTACCTGCCATGTCCATTGTAAAGTATGAACCTACCTGCCATATCCATTGTAAAGTATGAACCTACCTGCCATATCCATTGTAAAGTATGAACCTACCTGCCATATCCATTGGGGAAGGTGAGTATGTAGTGTTCATCATGTTCCAGACAGGAAACACATCCTGAAGCAGAGATGGCAAAACAGCCACTTCAGAAAACGTCCCAAAGACTCAAAATGTGACCGCAAATATTCACAGATCCAAAGTAGTTTGTCGTCTTCAGCTGCAACAGAAAGCCCGGCTGCTTGAAGAGGCATCTTACCTTGGCCAATATTGTGGACTCCAATGGACATTCCTAAGAACTTCGACTTGGTCCAAATGTGGGCATTGAACTGGATCTTTTTGCTGAGACACTCAGCGTAGAATGCGGAAACTGTAAAAATGAGGGAAGGTAAGATTTGTCAAAAGTGTGCATTGGAACCAGCCGGTGGACATTTTCACCAAGAGGGATACTTACTGGGGGGATGGTGAGAGACCTGCTCTGCTACAAAAGATACACTGTTGGCTGGAGCCCATGGCACGGGACCCTCTAACGATGGTTCCTGAAGGGGGACGAAGGGTCAAAGTTTGGTGTTGATGGATCACTGAACAATTTTAAAGAGTATTGCTAATGCTAACATTGATTTTGTTAAGTTGTGGTTGTCGATCATTGCTGTCAATGCTCACCATTGAAGTGGGCTCGTCATTCTCTGAAGGCAGGTCCCAGTGGCAGAAGAACACCTCTCCCAGGATGGGGTTGTAAGGCTTTTTGGCCACTGAGCTTTTCCTCCCTGCATGGAAGGCGGACATGTACCACTTCACCACCTGCACCATGCGCTCCTTGGGATCCAGCTGATCAGCGATACTGGGTGTTAAATAAAACAGCAGTCACACCCCTGATCTGGATAAAAGACCCCTCCTTTGTTCAAAACATTTCAGATGGGAACCGGTTGAGAGGACTGTAAGTGTTGTACCTGACAAACAAATCTGGGTGTGCAAAGAAGTCAGCATACATCTCCAGCAAAGACCTCCTCTCCAAGATAAACGTGGGCAGGACAACCTGAGGGGAGAGAAGACGGAAGGTAGACCAAAAATATGTTGAAGAAGAAAATCAGATGGGCATGGAAGGTCTGCTAGGGAGGCACACAGACAATAAGCCAAGAAAAACAAACTGACAAGCAGATAAGCAGCCAGACAGAAAGACAGCTAGCCTGATAAGACAGCCAGCTAAAAAGACAGGTAGAGCAACCCACAACAAGCCAATAAAAACAACCAGACTGTCGGACAGCACGACAGCTATCCAGACACACAGCCAGCAAACCAAACAGCCAGCTAGAAAGCCAGGTAGCAAGACAGCCACAATGACAGCAAGCCAAGGACAACCAGATACATTGGCAGAAAGAATTGACAAACAGCCAACCAGACAGACAGCTCTTACCTTGGTGAGGTCCATTCCTAGTCGCACCTGGGACAGCAGGTGCATGATGACGCTCTTGTGCTCCTCCACAGACTCCCCCTGATCCTCCGCCTCATCGTCATGGCTGTCAAATTGTTCTGGCCAGAGCAGACAAGTTCAAAACATTAGGAGGCAGACGGCCAATGACACAAAACATCATGACATCCTCTTTGATGTTAACGCAGTTAAACAAAAACAGAAGCAAAGGAGAAGTCTGCATGACGTTGCTGCTTAACAAGATAAAGAGGTTGCTGTTTCAAGGTGGATGGATGCGTGGATAAGGTTCACGTGAGCATTCATGTGGGAACCACCTGCATCCGTGGTGCCGTTGGACATGGAGGAGTTCAGAGATTCATTGGTGTCTGGTCGCTTCAGCGCCATTCCGTCCTCGCTGTGAGGCAAAACTGTGGGCCTGGAAGGACTGACCGATGGCCAGAATTGACGACAAGATGAAAAGATATAGGCAGGGTGAGATTGAGACATTGAGAAACTAAACTACCTACTAAGAAATACACACCCTTTTGAAGGCACAATAATTAAAAAGCACCTGACAAAAGACAATTAGCTTATGATCGTTAACAAACTAGGCCCCTTTCTAAATTTTTCAAGTATTTGATCTTGTTTACAAATGTTGTGTCAAACTGCAAGCATTCAATATGAGCTGGTCAGGTGGCCCACTCGGTCCTGGTGATGGATGTGAACAGAGAGATAAGGACTCACTCTAGCAGGTGCTTGGGTGAAGTGCTGTTCTGGTAGAACTCGTCGGCGTCGTAGAACTCATCTTCGCTGCTCGAGTAGGAGAAGTCCGGGACTGAGTGTGAGGGGATGGTCATGTGACTGGGGGAGGGAACGCTGCTGCTGGGAGCTGAAGGGGCGCTCCCTGAAAGAAAAGAAAACATTTACATTTGTCATTTGGCAGATGCTTTTCAGCTCTTTTTGTTCTGGCCCCTGGTGGGATTCAAAACAACTAACACCATGTTTAGCTATGGCTGATTGTTCTTTGCTCTTAAAC
>JACXGM010009322.1:13776-27845 GCA_016801145.1 Umbra pygmaea
AGTAGGGCCCTATGATGGACACCATGTGACATTTCATATAGTAGGGCCCTATGATGGACACCATGTGACATTTCATATAGTAGGGCCCTTTCAACGTAGTAGAGATCACAGAATCCAGACATTAACAAAAAATGAATAAAGTACGTATATACTTCTCTATAATTCAAATAAAGTCAATTAATATTAATAATACTAATAATAATACAGAAGATTTTACAAATATGGAAGATGCTCTATGGAGTGTTTATGTGTTTACTGAGACCAGCAGGCGCATGTATTATATCGTTCAAACGTTGTGATGCGCTTGATATCTATAAACAATGGTAATTACTCTAGAAATTCAAGAGACCATATCACTCACAAATCCTGTGCATCTGACTCGATGTACTATGAATTTAAAGGGATTTCAGTGGTGTTACTTTCTCTGTCTACTCACTTGGTTCTTATATACACTCTTCTGTTAAATCAGTGTCTTGCTTGTTAATTGTACGTTCAATTAAGTGAGTAAGTTAATAGGTAAAATATGTATGTACATTTTGTGAAACAGCCTTTCATCTACATATCCTTAATAATTGTTTTGCTCATATGGAAATTAATGCAATAGACTATTTGGCAATGCACTTGCAAACTGTATGTTTCAACAATATTTTCTATATTCAGGTACCAGTGCAGGTTTCCGATGGCAACTTTGTCAAAATAGTTGTTAGATTGCAGATGCATTTGAGAATGGGTGAAAACAAATGGGTCTCGGGGGGGACAATGGGTTTCATAGGGCCCTAATAGAGGGGCTCTGTTTCAGCAAAAGCCAAGGTATGGCAATGGGACATAATGTCAAAGACCAACTATGCTTTTGAAAACTCTTAACAGACATGTACTGGTATTTTGGTGCATATTTCAGATATATAGACAGAGAGCTGAGGTCTAAATTTAGTTTCTATTTTTTTATTCAAAGAAATTAATGTATTGACTTGCATGCTATTTTCTCGTAGGCAACTAAGAATTGTTCAAAACAACACAACAAAAGTCATATTTGACAAAATAGGAACAGTTATTGTAATTTCTAAGTACTAAAGCCCGACCACACAGGCCGAGTTGAGTCTTCAATAACATGTTTTAATTCATATTTTATCGGACGAAAAACTGACATTTTGGCAGGCTTTTTGGCAATTATCTGCAGCATATATTGCAAAATGCTTCCATAACACACTGTCAAAATCCTGGAAGAATGAGCACTAACTGACATTCATATTCACAGCCAGGCATATCATGGACCTATTAGTGGTATTTTTCCTTCCCATAGACAAATAGGCCTGAATGAGTGAATATTGTGCATACAGTAGATTGCAATAATACATGCATACAAAGACCAGTGTTAGGGAACTGCTTACTTTCGATTTTTTCCCCACTTGACAGGCGTTTGCACCTGACGCACAGCTCACATTTATTTTTCCTTCCTGCTTTTTGATAATTTTAAAATAATGTGAATATTTCCAGCTGTTGAAATGTAGGCTATGTATTCTTCCATTTCACTAACCTCCAATCTGCATAACACATTCCAATTTAAGCGCGAGATCTTTCCTTTTTTTTATTAGCGGAGGCGCACCAATGAAATGCGGATTAACGGATAATAAATTATTAACTTTTCTAAAACAGAAAAGGGGAAAATAATGTAAACGTAAGTAATTTTCTTGCAATAAAAGTAACTAGCTAGTAACTAATTACTTGAATTGTGAAACAAATGCATTTGGACCAGGGCGAGAGAAACGTATACGTTTCGCTACATTTTAAAGCAAAACAAGTGAAATTTGTTTTTATTAATTTATAAAAATTAAATTAATTCCAAGTTAAGACAGCTGCCATACCCTATTGATGTCACTGTCCTAATATTTTTCCCACATTGTTAGGGAGACTAAAAACCTAACTCCTTGCATAATCTCAAAGTGTGTTGTGTTCTACTGACCTCTTCCTTACTTAACAGCATCAGCACGATTGGGAACTAGTGGGACATGATTGAGTAACTACTCAAATTGTTCACTTTTCCCATATATCCCAGACATTTGAACAGTAAAATAACACTTCCTGTAGCGTACAGTGGTTTAAAGGAAAGAGCATGTACCTAGCTAACCTCTTATGAGAAATAGTCAAAGTAAATGACAAAATATCATTCAAGCGATCAGAGCATAGCTGCAGTGGAGTTGCGCCACATCAATCACACAAAGTCAATATTGTATTATTGATGTGGTGACTGAGGCCTCCCTGGTGACTGCTTGCTCAAACCTCTAAATGCAAGTGTTAGGTAGCAAAAGTGGCATGTTTGTCCAGAGAGCAGTTTCTAGCCAGTTTTGCTGAGCTGAACACCATAGGGAGTGAGATGACCTCTGACCTGTGCTGTTGGGGGTCGGGGTTTGCAGGCTGCCCATCATAGTGACAACAGGATTCACTGGCAGAGTGGAGGGTCGCTGCTCTCCTTTACACATCTGGGAGCCATCTACAGACCGGAGACAGGAGAAGAATGCTCTAGAATAACAACAACATTCGTTTGTGATGCAACACAGAACAGTTTTGTTTGATGCTTGTGAAGGAGGTCACTCTTTGAAAACTGTCTCTAAAAATTGTCTCTACTCATAATGTGACAACATGTTGGATCTTTTTTTTATGTATTTAAGGAAGGAACTTTGGAGACAACACATTCAATTTTTCCCAGGGTGGCTCGTGTACACTGACAGAAAGAAAACATGCCAAACACATCAAAATAATCACTCCACAAGTAAAATAGACATCCATAAAAAACAAGCATAAAATCATAAAAGCAATACATTGAAAGTAAGAAAATTAAAACCAAATTAAAAAACAAACCTTGAAAAGTTCTTTACACAGTTCCCAGGCACCAGCTTCAATGTCTTCTGTATATCATTTTACAAGCAGGGTGCATAAAAAATAAAAGCTGATTTGCCTAATTTGGTGGAAACAGAAGGGACCACTAGAGCCATCCAATCTAAGGACCATGTCTGGTGGGAACTGCTTATATAGGTTAAGAGTTTATAGGTAAAGATAAAGCTACAGCTAAATTTAGATTGCCCTGTTTAGAAGTGCACTACCAAGTATGCATGCTATGAGATGAATGCAGATTTAACCACACAAGGGGGCGCCGTTGTGCACTTGAAAATGAACATTGGCTACAAAAATCAGAAAAAAAATAATTCAAAGGCTTGATTATGTCCAAAATTATTTATATACACTACTGGTCATAAGTTTAATAACACCCAGGGATTTCAATGTTCGTTATAGAAATTCACCAGTTTGGCATTAAATTTATTAAATATATTTTCAAGACCAACCAATGTTGCAAATATTTATCACTCGTGGAAATTACTGATTTAATTATTAATTATTCAGATACAAAAGAAAAGCAAAATTTTCAGCAGCCATTAATACAGCGTCCTAGTGATGAAAACATTAGCTCATCCATAATTATCACATTTTGGCTATAATGAAAATATAAATTTCCAGCAAAACACATTCCTCTGTGTTTTAAAACTTTTGATCGGTAGTGTATGTTCAATATCCAAAATAAATATGTGGAATCAAAGGTATTCTGACTGGAATATCTTCCTGATGTCTCTGTCATGAGTTTGAGGTTAGTGATTTTTATTTAAACTTTACCCAATGGAAGAGTGGTCTGTGTTGGCATGGCTACGTTGACTACAGACACATCCAGGGTAGGCTGATATATCCCATCGACTGGGTTGATGGTGCTCTGTACAGGGCAGGAAAAAACATTGAAAGTCTTAAAAGCATAAAAGAAGACTTTGTGACACACATTGCTCTGGACCTGCACTCTGTAGTTGCAATCAAAACACACACTAAAAAATCAATCACCTTTCACTTTGCTTCTGGGAATTATTGATGTTTTGTGTTGACTAAATACACATCTAACTACATACACCAGAGTGGCACACATCCCTTTCAAAATCTACAATTGTCCTGCCTTGAAATAAAACAAAATGGATTCAGTGAAATCAGTCATCTCCAACCCTGGTCCTGAAAAGCTACAGTTGTGATTATTTTCACTCCAACCCTATCTAGCACACCTGATTCTAATAATCAGCTGAATGAGGCTACATGATGTACAGTTGGAGTGATGGTATCTCTCCAGAACCAGGGTTAGAGACCCTTGAGTAAAATTTTGTTCCTACCAATGTAATGCTGATCCTACATTACTTCTAATCATAATGCCCCATAATATTCTTAATATCTTGCTTTGTATTTCATATTGGTCCTGATACTCATTCCTTACTGTCCCAGACACCACATGGACAGGTCATTGTTCTTTCTTTTTGGCTCTGTATTTAAAAATGTATATTTGCAACAGAATTAATATGGCAATAATTTGGATGATCAATACTGGATGAACAATGAATGTGGCCCAGACTTGTTTAACAACTGGTCACTTTTTAATATTTTGGCCCATCAATGTCTTACAGTCGAATTTACAAAATTGCTTAATTTATAAAATGCCTCAAAGTTCTATTTCCTGTCTAAAGGTTGTCCAGCAAGTATCAACTATGGTGTGTTGATAAGACAAATGTTTTTATCTTTATACATTTGGAACATTTTCCATCATGTTTATTTCAAAATGGCAGAAGTTGATTGTATAGGTACAAGAACAAAATATCTCATTTCAAAGAGGACAAAATGCAAAGACTTCAAGTGTGTAGAATGTCTGATAACACTCAGCCCAAGGTAACAAGCATGTTTTAAGCTTGGTGAAAATGGAAGCAATATTTCAGTTATCTACTGATTGTGGTAGCATTATCTTTTCCTCTCATTTGAAAAACATACAATAGGTCTGAGATTTATTTATTCATGGCCAACATTTAACACCCATACTACACACATTTAGTCAAATGCTCTACAGCCACAGCTTAATGGATTGGCAACACACTTGACCCCATGTCTGTAAATGTTGACCTCAAAAGGCAGAATTAACAGAAGGTCAAAAGCCACAGAGAAACTCAGTCCACAAACACTACAGTGTATTTTGAGCAAAACGCTGATTGAGATATGGATGGAATTAAAGGAGAGCAAGAGGTGTGAGGAAATGTGCAGAGTGGGACGTTTCAACACTACTGAGCAGACAGAAGTCACCACGGAACTAAGGAACCTTACAATCAGGGAAGTGGAAATGAAAAAGGTCCAAGAAAACAAAGGCATGCAGTGAAGTACATTCATCTATCTTTGTCTTCAAATCTAGGGTCTAGATAAGAAATACTGCTGACTGACTAAAAGGAAAATGTAGGGTCACAAGTGATTCCGGAGAGATTAGTTAATGGTAAGAGGACTTTTTAGGATTTCATTCTGATTAGTTTCTATTCACTACCCCTCTCCCACCACGACCATAAGGCCTTTTCTAAATAAAGCCAACAACAAGAATCTTGTTACAGCATTGTGGGGTGGCTAGCATGGCCTGGCTAGCATAGCATGGCCTGGCTAGCATGGCCTGGCTAGCACGGCCTGGCTAGCATGGCATGGTTAGCTAAAGGTCACATCGACAGCAAAGGATGCCCCTGCTGAGGGGAGAGTGAAGGGGGTGGAGCTGGACAGAGCTTAAGCATGGTTAGGCATTCTAGATGTGTCTGATGTTAATGGCCAGGGAGATTAAGCTCACGAGACAGGCCGGGCCAGCTGATCCTCTGGGATTCAGACTTAAAAACGACCACGGAAAAGAGGAAAGCCAGTAAACAGGCCCCTGACGGGTCGACGTCAATTAGTCCTTGATGGTTCAATGGGCATACACAGTAAGGAAAAATCAATAGAGTTGTGGGGGAGGGTGTAAGCACACTCACACACAAACACGCTTGCATTCACTTGTACACACGTGCCTCAAAAACGAAGCAGAATGATATTCTTTGTCTAAAAGGAGTCAAAAAAAGAGAAAGAAAAGTTGCCAATTTATCAGCAGCAGAAAAGCATAAGATTCCCCTGGAGAAGGAGAACGTGTATAAGTGTAATATAGGAGAGAAAGCTACTAATGGACCAATCAAATAGGCATGCACTGTTACAAATTTGATTTGACCTCTTTAGTGTAAAGTGAACTAAGCGAAAAAGAAGGCTAGAGGTTTGGGTGATTTTGGATTTCTTTCCCCCGAGAATGTCAGAACTTACTATCAGTCCGTTTGCGTGTTGCTGTTCGTTACTTTGATCCTTAAAATTTTGAAAAGAAAACGTTACTTGAGTTGTTCAGCCTTTTGTATGTGATGATAATGATGATTATGATGTGAGCTTGATAGGAGCTTGTCCTTTAAGCAACCATCAGGCCATTTAGAAAGTCAGAGCATGTCTAATGCTAACAACAACAAAAACAACAACAATAACAACACAAGTAAAGCAGTATGCGCTCAAGTATACCTAGTGAGAATCACCTCTCCAAAAGTGTAAAATGAAACCTACTAGAATGGATGTTAGCAAGGTGCCTACAATAA
The DNA here is from genome assembly GCA_016801145.1 of Umbra pygmaea. NCBI lineage: Eukaryota > Metazoa > Chordata > Actinopteri > Esociformes > Umbridae > Umbra > Umbra pygmaea. The sequence continues at coordinate 20,259 of JACXGM010009322.1, forward strand.
ATAACATCTGAGGCTGTAGTTTAGAGGAAAACTACTGGCATGGTTAAAATAAGCAGTGCACAGTGATTTGGTCTCAATGACATGATCGTGATGCAATCAGAGCATTAACACAGCCAAATGAACCCTTTTTACCTTGGCAATCTGCAGCAATACAATACAGTGCTTGATGGACTCTACCATACTCTGAAAACAGAATCAGAGTTTTAGATACTGTACTCAAAACATACTGGAGTAGATTTAAAAAATATACAAATTGTGTTTCACTTACACATGTGGTTTCCTTCAAATTATCAATTTTCTATAAAGGAGAGAAACATGGTTACAAATGATTATTTTATGCCAGCTCAGTCTCAGCTTATGGTTGAGAGGTAATACAGTGCTCAAGACAATTAAGAAAACTCAAATCACACATTGGGTCTCAATTAATGAAACGTATTGAAGATCAAAATTGTTGACAGTAAAATGACGTAACACCAGTCAATGGAAACAAAAATCACCAGCTGATTGAGGATTGGATTCAAACTAACATCAAAAATCAAAGTAAACTATTTAAATCACACACTGTTCCAACTTGCGTGGATTTTATCATGGCAACTGATAATGTGACTCAGTAGTGTGTATGTGCCCCACATGCCTGTATGCACTCCTGACAATGTCTGGGCATGCTCCTGGTGAGACGGCAGATGGTGTCCTGGGGGATCTCCTCCCAGACCTGGATCAGGGCATCAGTGAGCTCCTGGACAGTCTGTGGAGCTACTCGGCAGGGTAGGACGCACCAATACATAATGTCCCAGAGGTTCTCAGTTGCATTCGTATCTGGACAATGTGAGAGCCAGTCAATGGCATCAATGCCTTTATCATCCAGGAACTGCCTACACACTCTGGCCACACGAAGCTGTGCATTGTCCTGCACCAGGAGGAACCCAGGGCCCATTGCAACAGCATAGGGTCTGACAATGGGTCTGAGGATTTCCTCCCAGGACCTAACAGCAATCAGGGTACCGTTAACTAGCAAATGGAGGTCTGTGCAACCCTCCAAGGATATGCCTCCCAAGACCATACTGACCCACCGCCAAACCGGTCATGCTGGATGATGTTGCAAGCAGCATAGCATTCACCATGGCATCTCAAGACTCTTTCACATCTGTAACATGTGCTCAGCATGAACCTGCTCTCATCTATGAAAGAAATGGCATGCTAATGGCGGACCTGCCAATTCTGGTGTTCTCTGGGAAAAAGGAAGTTGGGCCCTCATGCAGTGTTTCTGACAGCTTGGTCAGAAACATGCACACCAGTAGCCTGCTGGAGGTCATTTTGTAGGGCTCTGGCAGTGCTCCTACTGTTCCTCCTTGCACAAATGAGCAGATACCGGTCCTGCTGCTGGGTTGATGTCCAGGTCTTTTATGGCCCTGTCCAGGTCTCCTCTTGTAACGGCCAATCTCCTGGTGTCTCCTGGTATCTCTTCCAGAGACTGTACTGGGAGACACAGCAAACCTTCTTGTGATGGCACCTATGGATGTGTCATCCTGGAGGAGATGGACTACCTGTACAACGTGAATGGGCTGCAGGTACTGCCTTATTCTACCCGTAGTGACCAGGACACTAGAAAAATGCAAAACTGAAGAATCAGTCAGGAAGGTCAAGGAGAGCGCAATTGTCTGTGCCCACCACTTGCAAAACCATTCCCTTTTTCAGGGTTGTCTTGCTGTTGACTCTCCAGTGCACCTGCTGCCACTTTCACTTGTACCAAAACAGGTTACACTGATTCACAAGATCACTTATGCTTCCTAACTGGACAGATTGATATCCCTGAAGTTTAATGACTTTCTGTCACACTGTGATGATTGCGTGTTCCCTTAATATCTTTGAGCAGTGTATTATGTAGTCTTTCAGCCGCGGCAGTATGTCAGTAGTAGGTGACAGTAATTCATTTGGCCATTGAAAGCAAACATTTTTATCTTGCTAAAATACTGAGGCACACAAATGTCAATTGGGGATGGCAAAAAAAAGTGGTCAAGATACTAAATCAGTAGTTAGTCAAGAACCAATCATTTTTTTTACAAATTGTAACCAAATCAGAAAACAGGTTTGTTCAAATTCCTAAACAGTAGGGTAAGGCCTTTTTGTAGTATTTTGGAAAACCAAAAATTTTATTGAGTTGAATTTTGCAACCCTATTCACAATGATGGCAATTGACAGGCCCCGCAATGACTCAATAACAGTGTTCAACATTAAAAACAACTTCAGAAATAGGAAATAAACCTGTTTCAAAATGACCAAAAACAAAACTCTTGATGTCAGGAAGTGAATCACAGCTACAGAGACTGAAAATCTCATCACTAAGAGTCATTTATTTCTGGGGAACAGAGATTAATCTGTAGATATCACTTACTCTGCGTGCCTCATCTTCTTTGCAGTCCTTGATTTTCTCATCGAAGAGCTGGAACAGAGTGGAGAGTCAATGTTAAGCTTAGCTGATCCAGATGCGTTTAAATCAAGAGCAGCTAAAAACAACTGTTGGTGGGGCATTCTACAGTCAAGTCAAAATTAACACCAGTCAGTTCATAGTGACAAATGTGGAGAAGCCTCACCTTCAACTGATCAATTAGAATCTGTAGGTATGCATCTGCCTCAGCAAGTTTTTTATCAAAGTCTTGGACACTCGGAACAAATCCTGTTTCTGCCTCCTAAAGTAAAAGAAGATATAATCATTTTTAGTCACGCTTACAGTATGGGTGTCTGTTACCAACTGGCAAGCTATCATGGAGAAACAAAATTTGACTGTCAGTGCCTGTATATTGCTTTTTGGCAATAAAAAAAAAAATATATATATATATATATATATAAAAGGTCTGCTGTTTTATATATAATAAATGCTCCTTGTTGGGCTCTGCAAAAGCAGGTTTACAGCACAAAAACGGCAACCGTTTGGGAGAAGCTTCCAGCATTGTGCTGTATTCTAAATGGATTGATAGGTGTAGTTCAACAAGCATTGTTTGCAAAGGCTCAATAAAAGGCTTTGCTTGACAAACTGCCTACCTGGTCGAACACATTTCTGGCCTCAGCAAAACTGAATCAAGAAACCCATGGAAAAGGGAAATTAGGTTGTAAAGTTAATGAACAGTTCTCTGTGTGTTTGTGATCTGGAAGGAGTCTACCACCTTCAAAGCTCCCATTGATTCCCGCAGACTGACACCAATAGTTTCATTGCATAATATCCATTAGGTGGTCATTGCTGAACAGATGTGACCAGATGCCAGACTAATAACATTCTATATCTTGAAATCTTCAAAAACAGAAATGAAATGCGCAGCTACTTCCTCAAAATAAAAAATACTTTGGAACTGCTTAACCAAAGATGCCCGACCGAACACTGAGTCTCACAAAACATTTCCAGACGAATTTGGCCATAGATGATAGTAAATCACATACTCCCCTCCCTTAGCACAGCTCTGGATTCAGTGTGTCCTCTGGTCCAACAGAGGCCTTTGGCAGACGCCTGTTTCTCAATTGAAGTGTATCTTCGTAGAGGGATGTGAAGGAAAGCCATTAACACACAGCAAACCCAGAGCTGTCAACAGCTGTAAAAACTAGTTTCATAGAGACCAAAGTCTGGGCCTTTTTTCTTTTTAAAACTTCCTTTAGGATCAAAGGTGGTTTTGCTATCAAGAGGCAAGTTGCTTACCGATACTATTGCTGGCTGAAGAGGTGCCTGAGCAAAAAATAAATAAAGTAAATGAATTACCAGGCTGAACTAAAGAACAGTCCGCTTTCACGGTCATTACTACTCTTCAGGGCTTGGGGTAAACAGAAATGTCTAGGCCTTTGTCTTCTCCTTTCTAGTAGGCACCATCTCAGTTGTGTTATGGGGGTGTGTTGGATTCTTGAGGTTTATTTTTATATGCGTGTGGCAAGCAGAAAAAACCTCACAGCTTCATGTTTCTTGAAAAAACAAACAGTTTCAGGATGCATTGATTCCCTTAAAAAAATCTAATGTTCAACTGTCAAACATTTATCCCAAGGGTTTGAATTCCAGTGCATTGTATTCCAGGTTCAAAAGGTAAACACTCAATATTTGACCTACCATTGCAAAGGGACAGGGGGCATCGACATTACAAACAAAGTGTCAGGCTCGCTCCCTGTTGTGTCAACAGACACCCACATTATGATGATGGGCGAGATATTTCTGCTTCACTAGAGCAGCTTAAGAACACCGTGGGACGCTCATGTACCACAGATGCAGTTTCAGCATGTTCACTCGATGTGCTCCAAAAAAGTGCTTCCTGTAACCAGAAAATCCCACCCTGCACTAGTCACCCACCCCCACTAATCACCAACCAAAAAATAAAAAAGAAACCCTCAGCTTATCCAATCTAGCCCCCACTTCAATTAGGTTTCTACAAAACATGACCCAGTTAGGGACCGCCTCATCATACTATGGCTAACCACTGCCTCTCACCAGTCTGGTACTCACAGGACGCCGAGCTCTTAGAAACATGCCTCTTCAGAGTGCACAGGCCGAAGCTGACCCTAAAGCTTCCTTTCTTTCCTCCCCTGATTGCCGGCAGAAACAACACCAAAGTTGTCTGGCACATGTATGTTTCTACATCAGCTGAGAGCTACTGTTCGTAAATTAATCCAAGGGCCTCTCTCTCTTTGACAGGAAGTACATACTTCCTTACAAATGACGAGAAAAAAAGAAATCAAGAGAAAAAAAAGAGGAGTAATAACAGCTGCCCCGATTGGATAAAGCTGCTGGGCAGATGTCTGGCTGAGTAAGCATTGCTCTGATTTGTTACAGGTCACATGATGTCGCTATGACTCCACAGTGTTTGCAAGCAGCCAAATATATGCAGCCAGTCAGCATCGGGTTATTTATTTATTTCTTCCCCACAATGAGGGCGGGGAATGGAGGGGGCGAGCCAGATGGGAGGGGTTGGAGGTAGAACATACAAAAAAGAAAAAGCAGAAGAGAAGGTACATAAACAACTGAAGGGAAGAAGGAAAGGAGGTGAGATGGATTATATCTAAGAGCCACACAAAGGCCACCGTCTAAATAGCAGCTATATTGGGCTCCATAATTACTGGCACATAAACAATAGAATGAGAAAGACAAACTCAAAACCAACATGTGAGAAACACTGTACTTTATTAATCAGGCATGTGATTGGCTAAGGACAAAAAAGCAGGAAAATATGCTGAGAGCATTCACCCATAGAAGCAGGACCCATAACAATTTATTTGAACAAAAAAAATCATTTTTTTCACAGCTAGATGTGCAACATCCAACATTTAATGACACATGAGAACAACTTATTTGAATTTAAAAAATAAAATATATATTTTTACAACATAACTTATTTGGTGGATGTGTAACAGTGGGACGCCTTTCCGTCCATGGTTAAAACAACATTCGTTCTTATGTTCATTCATGTTTATTTGATGCTATTTATAACTAGAAGGAAGAGATGATTGTCTCACGAGCAGCTTTAACTGAGGCTCTACAGCGATCTGTCACAGTATCAAAGTATATTTTAACTTTTCCCTTTCAGGGAGGGATTTTTGCAATGGCACCATGGTCATTGGCCATTAAGTGCCATCTAGAAAAATACCAAACTCATTTGCTCTTAAAAGCAGCAATTCAATTCAACGTGAAGTGCCCTCATTTACAACAGGGCCTCAAACAAAAATTTGGGTCACTGGCAACAAGTACTACTACAGTCACTCAGATTATTTAGGCAATATGTTTGACAACATTCAAGTATAATTGATGTATTCCCAGTTAGAAATAACATGGTTTACTGCTACATCTGTTTTTACTTCTGTGACCGAGACATAATATGTGAAATAAATGTTTTAACTACCGCTTTAAGGTTGCCATCTCAAGCAGTTGCAGTTCAAATCGTAACGAGGCTGGGAAATTCATTTAGCCACTGGCTGGTGGATGCCCTAATTTTACCAGCCAATTCTACTAATTCAAAAATGAAAACGCATTTGCCTCTTCTATATTGCTTCAATACATCAAATTCATCATTAATACGTCTAATTAGGGAAATTACATAAAATACATGTTGTGAAGACAAGTCTGTGAGATGAATGATTTTTAGATGATTGACAAATTGTGCTAATCAGTGTATTGTATGTCCTACTACTATTTTTATCTGGCTACTTTTAGATCTCCAATAGTAGCTAATTTCACAATTTAAAGGTGTAGCCTAAAACTTTACTGTTAACCTATTCCACAATATTTATTCAATCAACAGTTAAATGTACATTTGTAAATTCGTTTTATAATAATATGTTTGTATCTGGGAAAATAATCCAAACATTGTTTTAATTAGCTCCCATCAAAATTGCAAGCAGATGCTTCTTCAGCAATGATACCAACATAATAAATAATAAGAAAACATTATGCCGAAGTAAGATCGGCTATTTGACTTAGAATCAGTTGTTAATCAACTAAGTTTGCAATTGAGAACTTCGACATCCTATGTTACATTTGTGTGTGCGTGCGTGTTTAAGATTATCTGGTCAAACGAGAACGCTGCCTATCAGAATCCAATCTTGAAGTCAGACTCAACAAACACCACCACCACCCATGTTTTCACCAATGATCTCTTAACATTAACATTCTACGCGTGAAATGGTTACATGTTTTACTTTTTTAGATCACGAAAAATAACATTATATATCCTAATCGTATCATATTCGCATTAAATCCCTCACATCTGTAATCCATTATTTGCCCTTTATATTTTCTACATTAATTTATAGCCTACTGTGGATTATAATAATGGGGAAATAACACGTTTTTTCGCGTGTGCTAATTTCCAACCCTGACTCGTAACAATTCATGCATGTAAATTAACTTTTGGAACATGCTATTAAAAGTATCGCTTTAAAGAAATATTCTCTCGCGTAATGCTTCTGAATTATCTGTCGGAAACGCGCTCATTCTATTTCGGTCATCGTTGTGGCGCAGTTGAATAAAATATGTGATTGTTTTGTCCAACTATTAAACATCAGTAACACTTTGAATATCACAATGGTATATTATGTTTATGCAATAAATCACAACCTTTATATGTGCATAGCCAGGGCTCTACACTAACCTTTTCCACCGGTGGCACTTGCGCTACTAACTTTTTCAGTTACTGGCGCAAAACTTGATTTGGTCGCACAAATTATTTATATTATGCTGCTCTGGATAATAATGAATAATAAAGAACCTGTATTGCATGCAGATGTGCACATTAATTACTTGTCATCTTTTAAACCACATGCCCTCTTTAACATTGATTGTGATAGATTTACTGCAATAGAAAATACAGTACATTATGAAGTGCAAAATGATTTTATTTTAGTTTTCAAAATGCTATGGTTGGTACTAGGGATGGGACGGTATGAAAATTTCATATCACGATTATAGTGACCAAAGTTATCACGGTTATCAATATTATCACGGTTTTAGTAAAATGAGATGGAAATGTACGCATACACGCACACTGAAAACATTTCAACAAATTTTATACTTGGAAATCAACAAACTACAAATACATTTAGCAGCTCTAAGCACTTTTTATTTTA
>JACXGM010009323.1:0-27746 GCA_016801145.1 Umbra pygmaea
TAGCCAAAATATAACCACATCTCAGATTTTGTCCTCTTGGATGGCTGAAAAATCTCCCGAGCGCTGTCACTGCTTCCGCCTTGACTTCTCGTGCAAAAACAAACTTGCATGCGCGCACCTGCGTCAGACTGATTCTGGCTGGACAGGATTTACCGTGAGTTTTCAAAATCACGGTAATCAAAGACGGTTTTAATGAAAAATGAAATTTTAAACGGTAATACTAACCGTACAGGCATTTTATTGTGGTTTACCGTGAAACCGGTAATCGTCCCATCCCTACACCACGTGCAAGTCTGAAATCCCACTGACTGTGTATAGTATACATACACCCTTACTCTCTCTTTAACTTATTCTGCCTCCAAGCCTTTAGGATCCTCTGGCCTTCACTTGGGCCTGACTCCAAGTAGACAGCTCTTAGTACTTGCCTGGCCACTCTCCCACCATAGAATCTCTGTCCAATCAGGATTCAGTTTTAAACCCTTAACTGCCAGTCCAATTTATAAAACCTGCCACCTCTGACTAAAAAACAAGTTGTATATATTTTTAGGGCCTGAAATCTAGTTTTTTTATTTGTAGTTTTTTTTAGGGCTGCTGATTAAAGTTCTTAATTAACCAAAAACAGTAGATAAACGACGATCATAACTACCCAGTGATTTACGAAATTATTAAATCTTCTTACCTGGATACTTACAGTAGGTTTTAATTAGGAACTTGTCAAAATGGGTGAACCCAGCCAAGTACTTTTTCCTTCAAAATTTTTACAACTGTGCAATGATCTTCATAGTGGGATTGTGAACTCTAGCCAACACTCATTATGCTTGAGCAATGCACTTGCCAGTACAATCAGATATGACAAAGTTAATTGAAGGGCTGAGGGTGTAGGGTTTAGGGGCTGACTGCTTTGCTTTGGGAGTGCAGCCCTGGTCTCAGTACTCTAACCCATAGAGATGGGTAGAGGCACCCAGTGACCAGAAGGCTGTTTTAGTACATGTAGCATCATTGATGACACATGCGACTTATAACATCATGAGGACAAATCCTCCCAATGACCCTGTGTGAACCCTGTGTAACCAGGTCAACGAGAGGGATCAGCCAGTCGTGAAGAAGAATACTATGATGTCAGAATAGCGATTGCCTTTGTTGCATTGCACATGCACTGACTGACCCCAAAATGGGATTTATAGATCCTTTTCTATAAATATGACCTATTCACCCTGTCCACAGCTCCTCCCCTTTCATCCTGTGTCTCCACCCCTCTGCATGTGTTCTCACATTGTTTTTTATCCATTGGCTCCACCCCCCTGCACCCTGTCCTTACATCCTCCCTTGAAATCCTGTTACTTCCTGGAAGTGTGGTGAGTCCCAGACAGGTGGACAATCTGTCCCCATATTATAATGCTCGTCTTACCAGGTCTCATGTAGCATCTGGTAAAAATATATAAACCAAAGCTGGTTCCAGTTCTAATTAGGAATTGAAATTCAGAAATTACTAGAAGCGTTTACATTCTTTCTTTAGTTCTTCAATAACTGGTTCAAATATGCTCCATGATTCCTGGTTTCAAGAGGAAGCATCAGCATTTTCACTTCCTGTTCAGCCATGCCTGAGGAATGTGGGTACCGAGGTAACTGACTGAAGTAACTGACTATATTGTGCTGAGGTAACTGACTATATTTTGTGAGTGGCAAAACGATACATCTTAAAAGGTTTTTGTCAGACTGTCCGTAAACTTTGCATAACATTCCCAAAACTCAGTTGTCTCTGATTAATACTAACTGTTGTCATTTCAAGCTGCTGAACTGTTCTTATGAATTTGCTGTTCTTTTTAATAGATTGGTTAGTGCAGACCTTAATCAAATGAAATATTTTTTTCATCAGGTTGGCTCCTGTTGGCTCCTAAATTTAAAATTTAAATCTACGCGTGTTGAAGTCATCTTCTCGTTTGGAGTGTTCTCTGATAATTTAAGTTTAAATAGGAGGGTGTGTTCGATTGAGGGGCGATGACACACACACACACACACACACACACACACACACACACACACACACACACACACACACAGTCAATTGAATATGAACTTTAATATTACACCCATAGTCCCGCGGGCCCCCAGCGGCGATTTGAAGTGAAACCATTTCTCTCTCTGGGGACCAGGCCTGGATAAGCTATGTAAGAAGATATCTCTGCAATTAAGAAAATGCTCTGAAAATTCAACTTCCTCTCTCAAACCTCTGGATCATCCGTCAGGTGTTCGGCTTGATTGACATCTGTTTTTTCTGTCACCACTAACAACCAGCTGGCCAATTAATAACCATCACCTACCGGCCTAGCTGACTTTGAGAAACAGACGCGCACACAGGTCAAATCTCACACGCACACACGTGCTGTATCTTTGCACAGTGACACAAAGAAGCCCCCCCGCTGTCACACAAACAGTCACACGCCTGCGCGCACGTTGGAATTCCCTGGCTTTAGCTCACAATCCATTTTAAATGAGCTCTGCGTCCTCCAGTGGTTGTGTAGCAGTGTTGATGCCAACAGTCCTCAGTGTGGCCACGAGGTCTGGCTATCATGCGCATCCCTAACACAGCAACTCCCTTGTCCTTCAATAGGAGACGTACAGCTCAGCTTTATCCCGCAGCCTGTAGTAAATGCTTTAATCCATTGCATTAAAGGTGCACTATAATATAATTTTGCAGGGTGATCTCTTTCAGTGACCTAAAGCTGTATATGTATAAGAATTATTCTCTACACTATGCAGTGAATGCTTTACCATTTCATCAGCGATTGCATTCAGGACGAGATGGGCTGTGCTTCTACGGTGTTTAATGGATGCATACCAGTACCTCTTAAATATGTTATGCATTTTAAGTGGTCAGGCTGCATTTTCCAGCTGGACTAGATGGTCGATTCACATGACCAGGTCTACCAAGCAATTCCAACCAGCTACTGACCAGTTTGACTATCTACAAATATAAGCTGGTCTAAGCTGGATTTTCCAGCAGGGTATTCAATGTACATAGTTTTTCAGATGTCAAGAAATCATTTTAAGTGTTTGTGAGCTGGACAGTTGACAGAGAAAGTAGTTCTGTTGTTGCCGCTCGAATGATAAAAATGGCTCCTTTAAGATGTAGCCTTTGCTCTGACACTCAAAATTGAACTCCGGTGCATCCTGTTTCCACTGATCATCTTTGATCTTTCCACAACCTGATTGGAGTCCATCTGTGGTAAATTCAGTTGATTTGGACATGATTAGGAAAGGCACACACCTGTTTATATAAGGTCTCACATGATAATGGAGACGAGGCATTAGTCAGGGAGGTGACCAAGAACCCAATTGTCACTCTGACAGAGCTCCAGCTTTTGTTTGTGGAGAGAGGACTTTCAAAAGGAGAGCAATCTCTGCAGCACTCCACCAATCAGGCCTGTATGGTAGAGTGGCCAGACGGAAGCCACTCCTCAGTAAAAGGAACATAAGAGCCTGACCAGAGTTTGCCAAAAGGCACCTGAAGGACTCTGGTCTGATGAAACAAAGATTGGACTCTATGGCCTGAATGGCAAGCATCATATCTGAAGGAAACCAGGCACCGCTCATCACCTTACCAATACCATCCCTACAGGGAAGCATGGTGGTGGCAGCAGCATGCTGTGGGCATGTTTTTCAGCGGCAGAAACTGGGAGAATAGTCAGGATTGAGGGAAAAATGAATGCAGCAATGTACAGAGACATCCTTGCTGAAAACCTGCTCCAAAGCGCTCTGGACCTCAGGCTGGGGAGAAGGTTCATCTTCCAACAGGACAACGAATGTCCTTGAGTCCCCCAGCCAGAGCCCAGACTTGAACCTGATTTAACATCTATGGAGAGATCTGAAAATTGCTGTGCAGCAACACTCCCCATCCAACCGGATGGAACTTGAGAGGTCCTGCAAAGAAGAATGGGAGAAACTGCCCAAAAATGTGTGCCAAGCTTGTAGCATCATACTCAAAAAGACTTGAGGCTGTAATTGCTGCCAAAGGTGCTTCAAAGTTTTGAGCAAAGGCTGTGAACCTATTAACATGTGCTTTTTGTTTTATTTTTATAAATATGTTAAGATTTCAAACATACTTCTTTCACATTGTCATTATGGGTTATTGTTTGTAGAATTGTGAGGGAAATAATTATTTTAATTCATTTCAGAATAAGGGTGTAACCATAGACTGTATATAGTACTGGACGAAACATGTGACGTCACCCGTTGGTTTGTGAATATCTGATTTGAGTTATTGAATTTGCCGTTACGGGCGCAACCATCTTTGTTGCGGATGTGACGTTTTTAGACGAGAGGTGGTATCTGACTGTGACGTTAGCTGAGAATTGGCAATGCTATTTACACTCTACGTTATGTTACACATTTTCACTGGCACGGTCAACGTCAATCACATCATAGCCACACCCTAAAAAAACCTGCGTTATCGCCGATTTTAATATTAACGAGACCATAATTCTAAAAATGAACATTCTGTATTGCAGAATACTTAACTAGTGATTGAGACCATAAACTCATTACGAATATGTTTACTGAGGTAATAAATGAAGTGAGAAGTCTCAGACTTCTACAGAAACCAAACTCTTTTGCAACCGCACGTGTTGCCCCCAGCTGGAATTCAGATAGAATGCAGGTTTATGGCACTTCTGCATTTGCTTCACTTTGCCAAACTGGATGCTATCCCTGTGGGTGTAACATAACAAAATGTGGAAAAAGTAAAGCGCTTTCCGGATGCACTGTACTTGCTTTCTTTGCAACAACAAACCAATTCTTTGTTTGTAAATGTCAAACTTGCGTTAGCAAAAAAGCAACTTTCCAAAAATATAAGTAATTTCGATAGCTAGTTAGTTCTTCAGTTGGAATTAACTCTGTTGTGGCCTTAGAAGGCATTTCCTCTTCTAGACCCTCCCCTGTCCTCTCCTCTGAGTTTGAATGGAGAAAAACAAACATCCTCTTTGTGTTGGATTGATTGTGAATGAGAGGATGATGAATGGCAGTTGAAACAGTAGGCCTTGTCCTAGTTTACAGCATTAAAAGACAGTGAGTGAGCGGAGTGCCTTGGCCCTACCCTAACCTCTTGTTCCGCTTATCCCCTGCTGTTCTTGTGGTCATGTGACTGTGCGCGGCTGCTTATAATACATGTATGTGATTGTATATTCACCTTGTAGGAGCGTCTGTGTGCTGACGCACTGGTCCATAGAAAACCTGTTTTATTATTATGCCTTGCTTGTGTGTGGTGTTGGTATTGGTCTCTTCGTTTCCATTGCTGATCAAAAGCAGACCCCCCCCCCCCTCCATTGTCCTGGTGTCTTCCAGAGCCTTCGCCCACTGTGCCACTCCAAGGAAATGAGATTTGATGTAAATGTGTGCAGCTCACTGTCCCTCACACTCTCTCTCACACACACACACACACACACACACACACACACACACACACACACACACTCTCACACTCTGTTCTGGACAGACAGCGTCACACAGGTTAGACAGGCCAACTGCACAGTGTCTAAACCAAGAGCTGTTAGCGACGAGCCACTTCCTGCTAGCTTAGCCGGTTGGCCATGTACTCAACTGAGGCTTGACCTCCAATAGCAAATGAATGCAGTTTAATTGCTGATAAGGGGGACATAACTGTGGAGGATGACTCATTCAGCAATTGTTTGATAAAAAATGTTTACACGTGGAAGTAGGTTTCACAGGTCTCCATCAAATGCCAACTCCGTATAGGGTGGAACATGCTGATTGGTTAAGTATATGGTCCGGTTAACCTTATTGCCAGGGAGACCTTTGTGCTTCTGTGAATGCCAAATGACACGACATTCCATATTTAGTGCACTAAATATAATATAATAATATAATAGCACTGTGGGTGCTAGTCTAAAGTAGTGTACTTCATCAGGAATAGGGTATTGGTTGGGATCACTGCCAGACGGATTCATGCATCTTGCAAGTGGTATTGAATGACTGGCCGTGTTGTCAATACAGTGCTTTGTCACCACCGTACTGGAAGGTACTGATAGCTTGGCACTATGCCTTGTTTTGAAACGGACTGCATGTTTAGCTGGTCAGCTTTCACCAATGCCGATACCAGATACCACTGCCCATGTTGAGGTTGAGGCACTCTTTGTCAGATTTAACATCTTCAATATGACCGACCTAAAGGATTTCAGTTAGCAAGAAATCTCAATGGAAGAATTCTGCATGTAAATTCAACCCCTGGATCCAATATGCAAGTTCCTAAAGTTTACTAGTCCTAAAATATTTTAGTTTTTGAAAAAGTGACATCCATTTTCACATGCATTTCTAGTCAATACACCATGCCAACCGTGTACAAATATAACTTGGCATCTGATTACATCTTAGATACTAAATTCTCTGTTCTTTTAACATTGTGCATAGTCATGTGAAATGACACATCCTCCCTCTTTGCATTTACACGCTGTTCATTATTAGACTGTTTTTATTGCGTTAATATGGAATTCCAGGACCGCCAAAACGTAGTAAAAGGAAATTAGGATATTTAATGTATAAGCCAATAAAGTAAATTTAAAAAATCATTGTTTGAAAATAGTCAAAATGGGGTCTCACAGTGAAATTGCAAAAGACATACGCCTTTTAGCAGAGGAAATAATTTTTTGGCATGCTACAGATACGCCGAAGTGACGTGTAATTGGTACGCCTAAATTTTGCATGTAATAGATACGCCAAAATCTTATCTAACCACACCGAAGTATTCCCTAACCTTAACCGTTCTCTGTAAGGTGTTTCCTAACCTTAAACTTTGTAATGTTGTGTTATCAATACGCAATAGGGGTGAGCGCGCTGAGACCCAACCGCTACAACACAATTCGCAAGATGGAATATTGTTGCGGTTTTTATGTTGCTTCATTAGTTGTAATGAAATGGCAGCCGTTACTATTGCCGGCCCTTTTGGGAAATCTCCTGATTGCCAGTTCGCCGCTGATACACGGATAATGTTGTTTTCATGTCACCTATCAGTGGGTGGAATATATTAGGCAGCAAGTGAACATTGTGTCTTTAAAGTTGATGTGTTTAAAGTGGGGAAACTTGGGCAAGTGTATGGATTTGAGCGACTTTGACAAGGGCCAAATTGTGATGACTGGATCAGAGCATCTACAAAAATGCAGCTTTTGTGGGGTGTTTGTGGTTTGCAGTGGTCAGAAACCTATCAAAATATTTTTTTAAATAAATATACAAATACATTCCAAAAAATTGAGCAAATTGCAGCATTTATTCCTGTAACATGTAGTAGATTATATACAGTACAGATGTGCCATTGTAGGTTTTTTTAAATGTAGCGCAGTCAAACAACGTCATAGGAGCCAATACATCTGGGCTGAATACATCTTTGGAAACTACAAACTCTCCTTAAAACAAATCTGTTTGAATCACTCCGAAATCTTTATCACAACTGAAGTCGCATCAATTTAAAGTTGACATGCATCAAAAAGTGATAATGGAGAACTGCATTCAAAGATTCCATTCTGTTTCATTGTAATTCTATTGTGATGCATGAGGTTCA
Source organism: Umbra pygmaea (assembly GCA_016801145.1). Taxonomy (NCBI): domain Eukaryota; kingdom Metazoa; phylum Chordata; class Actinopteri; order Esociformes; family Umbridae; genus Umbra; species Umbra pygmaea. The sequence continues at coordinate 7,568 of JACXGM010009323.1, forward strand.
CTGACACTCAGATCGAATGTTTCAAACAGATTATTTATCTATTAACTATTTTTTTAAACATTACCTGCAGATATTGGTTGCATTCAATTAAAATTATTATAACAAATTACTATGCTAAAAAATTATATTTAATTTAATATATTTATATGTATTGAAGAAGTGTCCAAAAAATGTTAATTGCGATTACCGACGGTTAACAAAAGAGACGATAAAATACTTTTGTCAGTTTCAAGACAGGATATCTAGCTCATCCTGTAAAAAGCGTTTTCCCTCCAATTACAAATGTATAGCCTAAAACGTTATAATATATTAGCCTAGTTCAGCAATTTTAGTACAGTTGTGTGCTATCGTACATGTTTTATCCTCTACATTGGAGATATGGAGAGCATCGCCAATGTGGAATTGATTCGTACAGTAAATGACTACTTGTGTAGTAATCTATTAATACAGATAAATCAGCTGTTGGAAACAGTGACCATATTAATGACATTTAAACTGTCAACAAGCTACTCTCTTATCTATTCGTTGTTGCTTGACAAAACATCAAGTTCAGACAGCAGCACAAAGAAGGGGAAAATGTGAGGAGGGGGCTACTACTCTCGGAATCAGAGCCTCTCGCGTCCAATTAAAGATGGATACAAGTTACAGGATATCCATTGCTTTCGATTAGACAAGACTTGAAAATCTGGCTAGCTAACATGTCCAAAAACCACTTAAATTAACTGTTTTTCACAAGTAATCATTGTTATTTTGTACATTACAATGAAGTTAAGGGTGTAACCTATACAAAACGTAAAAAATATCAATTTTGACAGGGAACACATACACTCACCTAAAGGATTATTAGGAACACCATACTAATACTGTGTTTGACCCCCTTTCGGCTTCAGAACTGCTTTAATTCTACGTGGCATTGATTCAACAAGGTGCTGAAAGCATTCTTTAGAAATGTTGGCCCATATTTATAGGATAGCATCTTGCAGTTGATGGAGATTTGTGGGATGTGCATCCAGGGCACGAAGCTCCCGTTCCACCACATCCCAAAGATGCTCTATTGGGTTGAGATCTGGTGACTGTGGGGGCCATTTTAGTACAGTGAACTCCTTGTCATGTTCAAGAAACCAATTTGAAATGATTCGAGCTTTGTGACATGGTGCATTATCCTGCTGGAAGTAGCTGTCAAAGGGTACATGGTGGCCATGAAGGGATGGACATGGTCAGAAACAATGCTCAGGTAGGCCGTGGCATTTAAACGATGCCCAATTGGCACTAAGGGGCCTAAAGTGTGCCAAGAAACATCCCCCAAACCATTACACCGCCACCACCAGCCTGCACAGTGTTAACAAGGCATGATGGATCCATGTTCTCATTCAGTTTACGCCAAATTCTGACTCTACCATCTGAATGTCTCAACAGAAATCGACTCATCAGACCAGGCAACATTTTTCCAGTCTTCAACTGTCCAATTTTGGTGAGCTCTTGCAAATTGTTGTAACCTATCCGCCTCAAGGTTGTGCGTGTTGTGGCTTCACAAATGCTTTGCTGCATACCTCGGTTGTAACAAGTGGTTATTTCAGTCAAAGATGCCCTTCTATCAGCTTGAAGCAGTCGGCCCATTCTCCTCTGACCTCTAGCATCAACAAGGCATTTTCGCACACAGGACTTCCGCATACTGGATGTTTTTCCCTTTTCACACCATTCTTTGTAAACCCTACATGTGGTTGTGTGTGAAAATCCCAGTAACTGAGCAGATTGTAAAATACTCAGACCGGCCCGTCTGGCACCAACAACCATGCGACGCTTAAAATTGCTTAAATCACCTTTCCCATTCTGAAATTGTTTGGAGTTCCAGAGATTGTCTTGACCAGGATCACACCCCTAAATGCATTGAAGCAGCTGCCATTTGATTGGTTGAGTAGATCATTGCATTAAGGAGAAATTGAACGGGTGATAATCCTAATAATCCTTTAGGTGAGTGTATAATTATTCCACTCTATATAGCCAACAATGAGTGAATGCGACATCAGACTGGTTCTTTCTTCCAGCCCGCCACACATTGATACAATCTATACTTCAGACAAGCACGTGCAGGTCGTGGTTTTTGTTTGCTTCATCACAACATTTCGGCCATATTGTTTCGGTGACAAGTCTTTCGGACAAAAACCGAAAATGCACTTTCGGCCCATTTTCGGGCAAAAATTTTCGGTGGCCGAATATTCTGTGCATCCCTACTTTAAAGCCAGCCTCCGTTGATAACAGACTTATTTCACTTGCCGACAGTTTATTGTCATTATATATATATATATATATATATTATATATATATATATATATATTTTTCAAATAAAACTACTAGAATCACAGTAAACATGTCAATTTTTAGGTAATATATACATGTCCCCTATCTTTACAAAGCTTAGAATCTCAGGAATAAAGCAAATGTCTCCGTTTTACAATAGCTATAACAAAAATAAACATTAAACCTTATTATGTGAGCTATGTGCCTTGTACACTTGTCAAATAAGTGTTGATTAAAATCACTGCTCAACTGCAAATTTATACATGTTTTATATTTTTACGAAGCTTAAAAACTCTAAATCTAGCAAATGTCAGTTAACGACCATGACATAACACTGCATAATGTGAGCTATGTCCCTGGTGAACACAGCCATTAGTCTGCTAGCAGATACTTAGCAATATAGCAAACCACAGAGGAAATAACATAATTTACAAAATATATTGTACTTACCGGTACAGTCAAATCTTTCTTTTTCGTCATCAAAGAGTCTTCGTAATGGCAGAGCATAGTTTTCCCAGGTAAAATCCATCTTGTTGTGTGGAAATGACTATTTCATTACCGTCCATGTACAAACATCTATTCTGAAACTAACCACAGGCGCGTTGTTCATAAATCATGGGACAAAACTAAAACTGTAAATTTCTCTTCTATTTGAAGCGTACTGCTACCCTCTTTGATTTCATCATATTCGGAATTTTTAAAAAATGTTAAAAATGAGCAACATCACCAATTTTAACCTAACTACACAAGAGATATTTTATAAAACACATGTTGACCTGTCTCAGGAACTGGATAAAACGCCATCACGTTGCGTTTTTTGTGAAAATATACCATTTCAAATAATGCTATAGCTGATTGGCTGTTCACTCTGTCATTCAAAAATGTTAGACCTATGTTGTCATCCCCTGTGGGATGATACATATATGACTGTAGTTGTCTTTCAAAGAGGATGTAGAAAAATAAAAACATAAAAATATTATGCATTTTCTTAATTTCATCTTGTGCCATATTCACAGTGTACATTTATTAGAAATAAATGTACATATCCAAAAAAATTCTTAAAAAATATCAACCGTATGAATGTACTTCCTTCAGGTCCAGTGTAACGAGGCTAAGTTTGGGTATGTTTTTTAGGCAGAATTTGACAATTCAAGGGCGAGCCTTAAGAGGATAACTGGTAATTGGATGTACTGTAGGACACAATCGTTTGATTACGGATGTCGTTTGATTACGGATGTCGTTTGATTACGGATGTCGTTTGATTACGGATGTCGTTTGATTACGGATGTCGTTTGATTACGGATGTCGTTTGATTACGGATGTCGTTTGATTACGGATGTCGTTTGATTACGGATGTCGTTTGATTACCGATGTCAAGATGAGCATGCTAGGCTGGCATTGCATATTCATAAAACACACATGGCTCTTAAGGGTATAAATGTTCAGATATTTATTGTCCGTTATGACAATAACCTCAAAGCAAAACTAGAAAATTTCAATGTAAAATAAAACAAAATATTTGTTAATAAATTCAGATAGCTGATTCCAAACTGTATTCAAATTAAATAATTTAAAATACTTAGTTGAAAACCTATTTACTGTCGTCAGGGAAGCTGATCGTGACTATTCAAAAACTATCATGGATTATACTTTAAAAACACACATTAACCGAAGCCATTAAATCAAGTCAAAACGAACATGGTCCTAAAACTTCCCAGAAACATTCAGTTTTAGAAGTGTTCGGTTGGACTGGAATAATTAAATTATGAAATTATTATGCAAAATTTAATGTTGCAAAAAGGTATTTTGCAGGCTGGGAAGGGCTTCATATATCCAAGCTCAATACATAATAAACAGTATTGCAGCTATAACTAAACATTCTATTCAAGTGTTGCTTTGTGCAAGCAAGAAATGATTTGCTTTTAGGTCTTTTAGTTGAGTTAAGGTTGGCGACAAAAAAAGAACAGCTACATTTTAAATTAACTCCCTTCGGAGCTGCCTAGGAGTCTTGCCTCAATTTGTGGCATGCAGATGCAAAACCTGCTGAAGCTGTTGACCTGACTAACTACCTGACGTATCTGCCAAACTACCTGATAAAGATCAAATACTAGCTGCAGTAGCTGACAAAGGCTAGCCAAAGATCCCCACTGTGTCTCTCTTCAGCTCATTACTCTGATCGAGTTCTGCATAGCCTTGATTTATTTATATACGTACGTACAAACACACACACACCGTGAAGTTAACTGATTAGCCTGTATTTTCCTTCGCTCACCACCGCCACCTTCTGGAACATAGCCAAATGTCACAAATGACATTTTTGATTGCTCTAGTCTTTAGAACGGTCGGTTATACACCCAAGTCATCCGATGCATGGTTTTAGACACTCCCCTCTAATTATAATATGAGTCGAGGAAAACTGAACATTTTATAATTGTTAAAATGGGGTGAATAGAAAAATATGGGGTAAATGGTAAAATGGGGTAAATAGTAAAATGGGAGTAGCAAATAGCAAGTTTTAAATCCCAAATAAGTTTAGCTAGAGTGATAGATGGCTAAAGGAAATGGCAACTGGGACTAAAAACCTGAAATAAGGTTCACCACTTACTAGTGCATTCAATTTGGCTCATGGGGAAGCATGGCTAGTAAGGTTATCAGAGAGAGGGACCATGGATCCTTCACATCTTAAGGTTTTTACTAACCCTCAAGCCTTTCATTTTGTTTGTTGTATCATGAGGACTCATTGCTAAGTCTGACTCACACCTGTTGAAGTGTTGCATTTGTGCTTGGTATTGAAATGCCTACGTTACATTAAAAAAAGCAAAATATATTTAGTTGTGTACTTACATTATCATAAATGTTTCCAACAACTTTTAAACCCAGAGAAATTTGTAATGTGATTCGAAGACACGGGACATTTCATTTTGTCGCCCGTCAACGGCGTCATATAACCTTTAAATCCCCTAATTGCTCTAGCTTCCAGGGAACCGCCAAACATAACGTGAATAAAGCTATTATATATTTAACAATACATTACCTTGTCAGTGAACGTTTGTTTTGCCAGAGACGCTAGATAGGCTGGTTGACATTGACGACGACAAATCCCATGATCCCACGCTACTTCCGACGTCATCCAAGTACATCTTTCGTTATTGTTTTGGTTGAGAGACCCCTAGCGGCCAAAAACTACATATTGTACGTATCCTAATTTATTCACAGTAGTTAATACGTCAGACTTGTATTTTGGTTGTTTTTTTACCCCCTCCCAGTTGATTATGTCCAATTCCCCCTGACCCTTTAACTTCAGTAACTCATCAGCAGGAGTGTCATGGTTGAGGACGCTCACATGCTTCCTCTAAACACATGTCGCTGAGACATCCTTTCGTTATGGCGCAGCTTGTTCAACATGGATGCACTTAAAAGCAGTATACAGGTCCTTCTCAAAAAATTAGCATATTGTGATAAAGTTCATTATTTTCCATAATGTAATGATAAAAATTAAACTTTCATATATTTTAGATTTATTGCACACCAACTGAAATATTTCAGGTCATTTATTGTTTTAATACTGATGATTTTGGCATACAGCTCATGAAAACCCAAAATTCCTGTCTCAAAGAATTAGCATATTTCATCTGACCAATAAAATAAGTGTTTGTAATACAAAAAAAGAAACTCAACCTTCAAATAATTATGTTCAGTTATGCACTCAATACTTGGTTGGGAATCCTTTTGCAGAAATGACTGCTTCAATGCGGCGTGGCATGGAGGCAATCAGCCTGTGGCACTGCTGAGGTGTGATGGAGGCCCAGGATGCTTCGATAGCGGCCTTAAGCTCATCCAGAGTGTTGGGTCTTGCCTCTCTCAACTTCCTCTTTACAATATCCCACAGATTCTCTATGGGGTTCAGGTCAGGAGAGTTGGCAGGCCAGTTTAGCACAGTAATACCATGGTCAGTAAACCATTTACCAGTGGTTTTGGCACTGTGAGCAGGTGCCAGGTCGTGCTGAAAAATGAAATCTTCATCTCCATGAAGCTTTTCAGCAGATAGAAGCATGAAATGCTCCCAAATCTCCTGATAGCTAGATGCATTGACCCTGCCCTTGATAAAACACAGTGGACCAACACCAGCAGTTGACATGGCACCCCAGACCATCACTGACTGTGGGTACTTGACACTGGACTTCAGGCATTTTGGCATTTCCTTCTCCCCAGTCTTCCTCCAGACTCTGGCAGCTTGATTTCCGAATGACATGCAAAATTTGCTTTCATCCGAAAAAAGTACTTTGGACCACTTAGCAACAGTCCAGTGCTGCTTCTCTGTAGCCCAGTTCAGGCGCTTCTGCCGCTGATTCTGGTTCAAAAGTGGCTTGACCTGGGGAATGCGGCACCTGTAGCCCGTTTCCTGCACACGCCTGTGCACGGTGGTTCTGGATGTTTGTACTCCAGACTCAGTCTACTGCTTCCGCAGGTCATCCTAGTTCTGGAATCGGTCTTTCTCCACAATCTTCCTCAGGGTCTGGTCACCTCTTGTCGTTGTGCAGCATTTTTTGCCACACTTTTTCCTTCCCACAGACTTCCCACTGAGATGCCTTGATACAGCACTCTGGGAACAGCCTATTTGTTCAGATATTTCATTTCTTTGTCTTACCCTCTTGCTTGAGGTTGTCAATGATGGCCTTCTGGACAGCAGTCAGGTTGGCAGTCTTACCCATGATTGCGGTTTTGAGTAATGAAACAGGCTGGGAGTTTTTAAAAGCCTCAGGAATCTTTTGCAGGTGCTTAGAGTTAATTAGTTGATTCAGATGATTAGGTTAATAGCTCGTTTAGAGACCCTTTTCATTATATGCTAATTCTTTGAGATTTTGGTTTTTCATGAGCTGTATGCCAAAATCATCAGTATTAAAAAAATAAATGACCTGAAATATTTCAGTTGGTGTGCAATGAATCTAAAATATATGAAAGTTTAATTTTTATCATTACATTATGGAAAATAATGAACTTTATCACAATATGCTAATTTTTTGAGAAGGACCTGTATTTGTGGAATGCTTCGATCTGCACATAGGGGGGGTCGCTGAAAAGCAATGTGGCAAGTTAGATAATCAGATTTATTCATCTCAAAAAGTAGCTTACAAATTTTCACTGCCTCACGCTGTTATCCTGAGAACCTGTAGTCAGGCGGAATGCTTACACACTTGCCAAGTATGCTTAAAAAAAGGAAGGCACTGGCACCCGATCTGTACACAAGGAGTTTGGGCTGAGCATTGTAGCATGCAAGTCTGACTTTCTACTTTTACACTGGGTAGCACTGTCAATTTTTGTGCTGGCCCATGCTTAAGACAGGGGCATAGTCAGAAATAGAGTAGGTTAGAACCCTGGCTACCGTGACATAGTTCTGCTGCGAAGCAGTGTATATTACTTTTGTTTGACTTTTTAATTAAAATCATGTCATCTTCATATCTTTGTAGTTAGTAGCTAGCTGCGTAGAACTACAGTAGAGCGGTCTAAAATGAATGCAAGTTCTTCAAAATGGTAGGTTTTCTGTAGAGTTATCAGCTATGTCGCAGGCTGCTTTCACACGTTACAGTTGTGTTTGCGCCTCCTGTGTTCTAATGCACAATGGATTATGGTCATTGTAGTTGATGACCATTTTTTCTGTGTTTTACTAGGTGAAACGTTTGCATAAACTTAATCTCTCTAAAGTATGACTGTTGAACAAATTAATCCCATTCTCATTAATGAAAAAGTGTGAGCTCACAAAAAGATTGAAATGGAATCCAGATAATTGAACCAACATATATCCAATCTGTTATTTAATAATACAACACTAATATGTATTATTACTAACAGTAATACAATCTGCTATGAAGTTTGTGAAGGATGTATTTTTGCTGGTAATATAATAGACAGAAGTAACAATGACCCAAAAATAAAATAGACTGGTAATTGTACATTTCCACACAAAAAGACCATTGTGTACTTAACTGTCTGTCTGTCTGTGTGTCTGTTTGTGCAGGTAGTAAACCCAAAGGGTTGCAGTGGGTGGTAGACGTGACCATAGCTTACCCCAAAGCCAGGCCAATGGACATTCAGACGTGGATCTTTGGCTACAGACCTCCAACAGTCACACATGTACACTACCGGTAAGAGCTCCTCTAGATCTGTATCTCTCTTTCTGTCTTTCACTCTGTATTTTAGAGGCTGGGTTGTGTGGCTGTAGGACGCAACCAGGTTGTGATCATTATGTTTCCAACTTTTGGTTTTGGTGGGAAGTTATTGTTATAAACTAATCTGGCCTAATAGAAGTGGCAGCAGGAAGCCACATCCAAAACAATGTAGAACAGATGTCTGGCCAGCCTCCCTAAGCTGGCCTTGAGATCCTAATCACAGATGTTCTGTAAACGCACAACAAGAGACAACACAAGTGTGAATCACATAAAGCGGTAACCACCAGTGTGTCCTGAGAACAATCACTATCAAACTAGTGCCATTACTATCATCAGGTTGATGTGAACCAAGTCATCCTTACACTAACTGCAGTACAGAAACTAACTGCAGTACAGAAACTAACTGCAGTACAGAAACTAACTGCAGTACAGAAACTAACTGCAGTACAGAAACTAACTGCAGTACAGAAACTAACTGCAGTACAGAAACTAACTGCAGTACAGAAACTAACTGCAGTACAGAAACTAACTGCAGTACAGAAACTAACTGCAGTACAGAAACTAACTGCAGTATGGAGACATTCTTGGTGTAGTGCAGACAAGACTTTGAACCTATTTTATGGCCACTGCATTGTCATGACACACCTAGTGCAATTAAAGGGTTGGTGCTGAACAAGGGTCTAAGGTTAAGATGCTATGGAGATTATAGCCTGAAATGTTACTGATACTGCTGTATTTTATTTTATGAGGTAAGCCGATTATGAGAATGGCTTTTCATTTGCAATGGCGATCTGGCCAAGATGAATTATGATGGCATGAACTTTCACATCAAGATACACGTGTGCTTCTGTATTCGCTTGTCCATGTTGGCCACGTGTGTTAATGTGTTTTCAATATAGTACAGGGTAAATAGATTTTTCAAATAACTTTCTTTGTTTTCTTAGCATTTTTCATACTGTCCCAACTTTTTGGTAATTGTAGTTGTAGTCAGTCACAGATGGTAGCTCCATACTTAATGCACGTAGAAAAGTGCAAAAGGGTAGAGTCTTGTTCTCAGGTCCGTTTAAAGACCTATACTGGTTGTATAGCATACATTTAGGTCTGTTTGTGTTAAAATTGTCAATTTGAAATTTGGCATTTTTATTAAAATTATGGAAATATTTGTTTTTGGTCTGTTTATTAAATTAATCGGTTTAAATTAAAGTAATATTCGACAGGTTAATCAATTATCAAAATTAGCATTAGTTGCAGCACTATATTTAATCATTAGGATATCATCTAACACTAATAGACATTTGCAACAATGGTAATGTCTTGGAAATAAATTAATGAATTTATTGCTACCATGGTGAATTTCTATCAAAAACGTGAAAATCCCTGGGTATTCTAAAGCCTTTGACCAGTAGTAAAAATGTAGTGTGCGCACGTGCACACACACTTAATTGTCTGGTTGTAGATGTTTCTGTGTGAAGTAGACCTGTTGATGACCAGAGTAGCTTACAATGTTACTGCACTAATTATTTGTATGGTTATATCGACTTACTTGTTTTTACCTTGTTTCTGGACAGTTATGTGCGTGCTGTAATGCTTACGTGTTTTGATATTGATCATGTGTGTAAAGCCCAATGAATAATGTAGATGCTTGCGTTACCAACATTTGAGAGCACATTGCGGTGTCTTTTCCGGTTTCTTCACAATAGAATGGCCCAATATAAGTGACTACACTCGACAGAGTACCTCAGAAATTGACCTTTGACACGGACAACTAAATGCCATGCTAAAAAGCACTCCGTGTATTTAGAAAATAAGTTTTAATGTGAAACTGAAATATCCCTCAGAATAGCAGGATTATGGTCGGGCAGGCAGAAGCATTGTTTTGCCCCACCCTTACACTGATTCAGCAGAAGCAATGAGACAAATTGATGCACGTTCTCTTCACCACCTTCTGGCTCTGATAATCTGTGTGTTCACTTCTCTCTAAAAGCTTTATCTGAACAGCAGTGAGCCCTGTGGGTGTCTAAGAGGGTGTTGAAATAGTTTCTTCTTGGGAGGGGGCTGTTTAAATATGTTGTTTTCTACTTGGGAGGGGGCTGTTTAAATATGTTGTTTTCTACTTGGGAGGGGGCTGTTTAAATATGTTGTTTTCTACTTGGGAGGGGGTTGTTTAAATAGGTTGTTTTCTTCTTGGGAGGGGGTTGTTTAAATAGGTTGTTTTTTTCCCTCTACAGATTTTCTCTTTTCTATTTTGTGACCTCTCAGTGCATTTTTGATTGCGTGTGTGAAAAGTGACTTGATTTATTGCCGCCATGCTTGCTTTGTCATCAGCTAGTTACAGTACACACACATGCAGACACGTGCACACGCAGACACGCGCAGACCTAAAGTGGGTTTTGCAGCTTTATCACTTAGATTTTAGGACAGATTTTCACATTTTTTCCTGTGTTCTCTAACCTTACGATGGGATATTTACACCTGGACAGTCCTCCAGTCTGCTCTGGTTTCATTTACACCTGGACTCACTCTGGCCTTATTTACACTTGACTTAGTTGAGTGTTCTGAGAAGTAACTGTGTCATGTGGACCTCCTCATCCCACACAAACCTTCTGAAACTGATGAGGAGCCAGTTGTACATTAAAGGTGCAATATGTAGTTTTCCAAAACAATAACAAAAGACGTACTTTGCATTAAAAAAGCAAACATCACTATACCTATATTGTATACATTTCTTAGTTGTGTAGTTACATTATCCTAAATGTTTCCACCAACTTTCAAACCCAGAGAAATTTGTAATATAGTTCAAAGACACAGGACGTTTCATTTTGTCTTCCGTCAATGGCGTCATATAACCTTTGACTTCTCTAGTTCTAAGTTTCAGGGAACTGCCAAACATAACGTGAATAAAGAATAAAGTTAATATTTTTAACAATATATTACTTTGTCAGTGAACATTTTTTTCTGCTGGAGACGCTAGATTGGAAGGTTGTCATTGACGACGATAACAAAACCCATGATCCCACGCTACTTCACGACGTCATCTAAGTACATCTTTTGCTATTGTTTTCATTGAGACCCCTAGTGGCCAAAAACGACATTGTACGTTTAAGACCTAGACATGCTCATTTTTCCCAGTTACTCTAATGCGGTCAACTCTGAGGCCCCCAAACTGTTCGGTGTATTTCAAAGTTAGCAAGCCTGAATGTGATGTCTGGGGGGCCCCCGGGAAAGGTTTGAGAACCACTCCCTTTGTTTAGATTTCTAGGCCTTTGTGTTTTAGGGCTGCTGTTTCAGTGTACCTATGTTCTCACAGCTATGACACCTCAGAGATAAAGTCACCTTCAACAAACTTTGGTTTTCCTATTTTGGTATTCCCTTCAGGTGTTTGGTTAAGGTTCTGTGAGCTGGAGTACGTGTAATCTTTGGTTGTCGTCTTGTTGATGACTGGTAGGATCTTGTGTTGCCCTCATTATTTTGTTCAAACAGATTCCTTGTTTGCCAAGTAGGAAGTGGGCTGGCTTAGTAAACTAATTAACCAGGTCAATCTTCACTGTCTTTCCCAAGACCATTTGGTGTGTTGATAAAGGTTAGTAATCTCTGCCTGGACTCAAAAAATTGGCTTCATATTCCCTATGTAGTACATTCAATTTTACTCTATGGTATTTAGTGCAAATTGTAAGCCAACCTAAGTAAACAACCTGATAAGGAAGTGTAGTTTGTGCTGTTTGTAAAATGAGTCATAGGCGTCATCCTTCTACGACTTGCTGTTCTTTTTATCTATGACGATACTGGCATAGTGAAATGTCAGGGAGATTACATTGATGCAAACTATTGAGTCTAGATGTATGGATTCCCCACGCCCCTTCACTTGTCCTGTAACAGGTTCCTTATTTCCTCCCGCCATATTTCCCGCTCAGCAATTTGGATCTCATAATTGGGGCTTTTTCAGCAGGAGATAAGCTTGTGGTGGGAATGATCTGGTTCTCACAGATCATTCTGCGGTGAGGTGTAAGGCTGATGGAGCGCTAGGCTCAGGGGGGCAGTGTTCTGCTACTAGAACCTGTTTTGATGGAACTGAAGAAACAATTTGTCTTTGTTTCTATGTATTTGCCATGACTACGGCAGGTTGCTAGGGCACTTAGAAGGGATGGAACTATATTTTATAAAAATGTGGCTGAATCGTAAAAATGTTGTCTATCCCAGGGCTCCAGACTCAGATGGCATTCTACCATCACTGCTGAGGCTAGGTTGTGGCTTAGTTGCGCCAGTTGTTTTGGTGGCATCGCATGGCCTTTATTACAAAGTCTGCCCTGTGTGACCACTCTGCCCAATGCATTTCTCATGCATCATTATAGCAAAGCAATGTCAATTGTCGATGGGAATTTGCATTCAAGCACAAAACGTATGAAAAGCACGTCTTCACGACGCTGAGAATCTGATCTGAGGATATGCCGGTTCCAAAAAAACATAATTTTTTGATGTTGTACAGTCAATGCACATTTTCTCCCAAAACGTTTTTAAATGGGAATGTAGACAGACTGTGCCGTAAGGGACTGGTATACACTTTTATCCAGATCACAGGGTTAAAACACATTCTAGTAATGTATCTATAATCATGAGGGTAGAACACATTCTAATTCAGAGTTGTACAGATAATACATATTCTAATATTTTATGCAGAATATTGAGGATAATACATATTTTAGACATTTATCCCTAGCCACTTAATGTAATGGTTAGTTTAGTGTATTACGTAATGGCAGAATGATACATTTCCTTGTTAGCTTGGGTATTTGCACAGCAGTCTTTCAATTAGTAGCTCAACACTGACATTTCCATGTGTAGTCTTTTACAGACGCTCTTATCCAAAGTGACTCACAGTAAGAACAGCGATATCCTCTGGAGCAACTTAGGGGAAAGTCCCTTGGCCAGTGACACAACTACAACTTGCCTAACTTGAGAATCGAACTGGCAAACATCTGATCAAGATGTTGACTCACTAACAACTGAAGCATCAGTAACTGTTAGCTAGCCAGTTTACCACCCTAATAATGCGCTTTTCTGTTTGACCAACTGGCAAAAAAATTAGGATATTTAAAATGCACATTAGATGTGCAGCTCGCACCGATGCAAGCTGTTAAACAAATGTGTTGAACAACTAATGTCACCGGACAGCCGTAGAATGTGACTAAACAGGGCCCTGTTCTATAGGGAATGTAGTGCGCCCTATGGATATTTTTACAATTTGTGTTTTACCATTTGCTTTGAAGGACACTTTTTCCTATTGAATTTTGAGTTTATCAGTTCTTATCTCCCACCTGTTATTATCGCGCTGGTTGCTGAGAGTTAATCAACAGATGGAATCTGAGCCCTTCCCCGCTGTCTCCACGCACACACACACACTGACAGATGTACACTGATTCCCACACACACATTACTGCGGGAATGGTGTTGGGTTAACTGGCCGGTGGCTGTCAAATGGGTTAGGATGAGGCGAGAGAGCAATGCTAATCCCATGGCCCTGATCCAGCCTGCCTGGAGAGACAACACAGTGTTCTCTTAAAGAGTACTATGGAGCTCATAATGTTTTGGAGAATGTTAAATGGGAGTCATACCTATGGTTCTCAGAATTAGAGGGGATTCATACCTATGGTTCTCGTACAATAAGAGGGGAGTCATACCTATGGTTCTCTTAGAATTCTGAAAGGTTCTTGAAACGTTTGAAATTTAAAATTTGAATTTTACTAGCATACCCAACAGCTAATTCTAATAAGCAGCGTTTTAAAAAGGATAAATTATAGTTAGTACAGTTTTCTAATCTTCTATGTCTTTATTCTTCTCCCCTATCAACCCACATGCTCGCTCTGCTCTGGTACTGCAAGCCACCTCATCATGCCCAGGTCCAAGCTACAGAGCTTTGGTGACAGGGCTTTCTCTAGGGTTGCACCCAGACTCTGGAACTCCCTGCCTCAATCCATCCATGAGTCTGACTCTGTTAAGATCCACTGCCTTAAGACTTTTCTATTTAAACAAGCTTTCCCAAAGCCCCTGCCTTCATCGTTTTGTTTTTCTTTGTTCATTGTAAAGCATCTTTGCTTCCTTAAAGTGCTATACAGTATAAGTCACATGTAGTATTATTTTTATTATCATTGTTTTTATTATTATTTGTAATCATTGTCTGCCTGGTTGTCACTGTCCATACTTCAGCTGGTGTCTTCCACCTTAACCAGGGAAGTCATTCTGAAATTGCACAGCTCCTATTTCAGTCATGCATTTCAGCAGATATTTCATTTTTCGGGTGGCTTGATGTGGCCTGAAATACACTGGTCAAAAAAATAAAGGGAACACTTAAACAACACAATGTAACCAAAGTCAATCACACTTCTGTGAAATCACACTGTCACCTCAGGAAGCAACACTGATTGACAATACATTTCACATGCTGTTGTGCAAATGGAACAGACAACAGGTGGAAATTATAGGCAATTAGCAAGACACCCCCAATAAAGGAGTGGTTCTGCAGGTGGTGACCACAGACCACTTCTCAGTTCCTATGCTTCCTGCCTGATGTTTTGGTCACTTCTGAATGCTGGCGTTGCTTTCACTCTAGTGGTAGCATGAGATAGTCTACAACCCAAACAAGTGGCTCAGGTAGTGCAGCTCATCCAGGATGGCACATCAATGCAAGGTGTGGCAAGGTTTGCTGTGTCTGTCAGTGTAGTGTCCAGAGCATGGAGGCGCTACCAGGAGACAGGCCAGTACATCAGGAGACGTGGAGGAGGCCATAGGAGGGCAACAACCCAGCAGCAGGACCACTACCTCCGCTTTTGTGCAAGGAGGAGCAGGAGGAGCACTGCCAGAGCCCTGCAAAATGACCTCCAGCAGGCCACAAATGTGCATGTGTCCACTAAAAAGTTCAGAAACAGACTCCATGAGGGTGGTATGAGGGCCCGACATCCACAGGTGGGGGTTCTGCTTACAGCCCAACACTGTGCAGGATGTTTGGCATTTGCCAGGGAACACCAAGATTGGCAAATTCGCCACTGGTGCCCTGTGCTCTTCACAGATGAAAGCAGGTTCACACTGAGCACATGTGACAGACGTGACAGTGTCTGGAGATGTTTGGAGAACGTTCTGCTGCCTGCAACATCCTCCAGCATGAACGGTTTGGCGGTGGGTCAGTAATAATGTGGGATGGCATTTCTTTGGAGGGCCGCACAGCCCTCCTTGTGCTTGCCAGAGGTAGCCTGACTGCCATTAGGTACCTAGATAAGATCCTCAGACATCTTGTGAGACCATATGCTGGTGTGGTTGGCCCTGGGTTCCTCCTAATGCAAGACATTGCTAGACCTCATCTGGCTGGAGTGTCAGCAGTTCCTGCAAGTGGAAGGCATTGATGCTATGGACTGGCCCGCCTGTTCCCCAGGTTTGAATCTGATGGAGCACATCTGGGACATCATGTCTCGCTCCATCCACCAACGCCACGTTGCACCACAGACTGTCCAGGAGTTGGCAGATTCTTTAGTCCAGGTCTGGGAGGACATCCCTCAGGACACCATCCACCACCTCATCAGGAGCATGCCCAGGCATTGTAGGGAGGTCATATGGGCACGTGGAGGCCACACACTACTGAGCCTCATTTTTACTTGTTTTAAGGACATTACATCAAAGTTGGATCAGCCTGTAGTGTGGTTTTCCACTTTGATTTTGAGTGTGACTCCATATCCAGACCTCCATGGTTTGATAAATTTGATTTCCATTGATATTTTTTGTGTGATTTTGTTGTCAGCACATTCAACTATGTAAAGACAAGTATTTTGTACGATTAGTTAATTCATACAGATCTAGGATGTGTTATCTTAGTGTTCCCTTGATTTTTTTGAGAAGTGTATATTTTTCAGGCGGTTGTATTGGGGCCAAACTAGGCCACCAAAAATATAAATTTTGGGACGAAAGGTCTTAACTACCTCGTTATCACCCTTGTTAAAACAAATTTATTGAACTATTTCCGGTAAACCTAATTTAGGCCAATTTGTTTTGGACAAAAACAATTCTTCAGAAGTTCGGAACCAGACCACGCCAGAAGATTATATCATGTTATAGTTAACCGATGTGTGCCGTGTTCATGGAGGATGTGATGTAATCACAGCTCACGCCAGCCTTCAGTGTGCGCTAAGTGCTAGTGCGTTAGGGTTTCAGCGAGGCAGATGGCAGCCACCACAAATCGGTGTATGGGAACACGAGAAGATTAGGTTGAAGTCAACCGTCGGCCATTTTAGCCCTCTCCGCTCCCATCTCTTTAGTTCATTAGCGTTTAATAACATAATTCAGCATCAGCATGACAGATACTCACTGTCAATGACACATGTCCAGATTGACTTTAACCCTCACAGGGTTAAACGTTTGACCCTCATCAGACCACGATGTTTAGCAGGCCTGTTCTCAGAGTCTCCGCTCAGCCCACACGTTTGTGTTTAGATAATGGCCGGAAACATAAACACATTATTTATGTTTAGATAATGGCCGGAATCATAAACACACAGTCTCTGAACCTGCCCAAAACACAACGTCAGCTCTGTTTACGTTCTAGTCATCTATCAGAGGCTGTTATTCACGGCGGCATACAGTCAGTGCATTCATCTTAATGTGGCCAAGTTAGACAACTTTAATGCTTAGTAACTCATCATGACGCCCTCTGCTGGCATTTCCACAACCGCTGCCTAAGCTCACTCAGGACCAGTTACCTATGCTGAAGCAGAACCTTTTGCACAACTAAAGTCTGTGTGCTGAAGCCTACATTGTTTATCTTAATTGTACTGCCATCTAAAAAGCTTTATTGTACGCATTTTAAACACAAACACATCTGTTATTGGATGTCTCTAGGCAGCAGCTGGCCGCTTAAAGCTATTTCCTCCCTTCTAAAATGACCGCTTGTTCCCCGTCTGTCCAGCAGGCGTGTGAGGAAACGATGGCTCTCCTTGTGAGGAAACGATGGCTCTCCTTGTGAGGAAACGATGGCTCTCCTTGTGAGGAAACGATGGCTCTCCTTGTGAGGAATCCAGGGTCATCTCAGCTCAGTCTGAAGGTGATTCCTAATTCTGTGTTGGGTGGAAAAGCAGCCCAATAGGGCCACCTGCTGGCCAGAACAGGAACACCTTGTAGTATAATTTACCTAAGGCCTGGTCTAGGGTATAATCCTGGGACTAATTCACTTGAACGTACTTCCAACTGCCAGTTGCTGAAAGTAAAGTCATCCATCATCACTGATCTTTGAAATCTCCTATGAGGGAAGTTACCTCAAACAGAAATTCAGCAAATTCAAATACCATGGCAAAACGTGAAGGACAAGCAATCTGTTAATATTTCAACAGTAATG
Organism: Umbra pygmaea; assembly: GCA_016801145.1. Lineage (NCBI taxonomy): Eukaryota > Metazoa > Chordata > Actinopteri > Esociformes > Umbridae > Umbra > Umbra pygmaea. Next base: position 25,403 of record JACXGM010009323.1, read on the forward strand.
TCTTTACAAGCACGCCAGTTGGACTTCAAGTGATGGAAAGAGAGAAGTGTGGAGAAAGATTAGGGTTGCTTATGTTGTTGTTATGGCTTGGATCATATAACCAGCTCACTTGATTGTTTTTCCACTGCTGAACAGGGGACTGAACTCAAAATGCCTCGACATGAAGATTAGCTTGAGATGGCTGCAGCACTGGCCTCACGAGAGAACATTTCCCATAGGTGACACCGTCCATGTGCTAATAAACTGTATAAACAATACAAGGCAGAACTACACACGTGATATGGCCAAAAGTTTGTGGACACCCCTACTAAGTATTGTGTTCAGGTGTTTCAGCTACACCCATTGCTCACAGGTGCTTACAGTCCACCACAGAACCATGAGATCTCCATAGACCAGTTGGACGTACTAATAAGCTCAGTGACTTGTCATGGTGACTGTCATAGGAGTCCACAGGTCAGTGTATACACATCACCACTGCCCCCTAGAGCAGTAGAAACGTGTTCTCTGGAGTGATGAATCACACTTCACTATCTGACAGTCTGATGAATGAATCTGGACATGACAGATGCCAGGAGAATGCTACGTATCAGAATGCATAGTGCCTACCGTAAAGTTTCGTGGAGCAGGGGTAATGGTCTGGGGCTGTTTTTCATGGTGTGGGCCCCTTAATTCCAGTGAAGGATCATCTTAATGCTACAGGATACAAAGATATTTTTGAGAATTGGGTGCTTTCAACTTTGTGGCAACAGTTTGGGGAAGGCCCTTTCTTGTTCCAGCATGACGGTGCCCCTGTGCACAAAGCGAGGTCCATAAAGACATGGTTCAACAGGTTTGTTGTGGAGGAACTCGAGTGACCTAGACAGAGCCCTGACCTCAACCCCATTTTACACCTTTGGGATGAATTGGAATGGGGATTCCAGCCCTTCTCTTCCAACATCAGTGCCTGACCTAAAAAAAAGCTTTTTCGCTGAATGGGCACAAATTCCCAGAGACGCACTCCAAAATTTTGTGGGAAGCCTTCTCAGAAGAGTGTGGGTTGTTATTTCCACAAAGGGGGTATCCAGCTCCATATTAATGCCTGTGGTTTTGAAATGGGATGTCCAAAAAGCTCATATGGGTGTGATGGTCAGGTGTCCATATAGGTTTAGCCATATGGTGTACTTATGAACTGCACTTTACAAACCATACAAGAAACATAGCAGAACAACAAGGTGGGCAGAGCTACTTCTACAATCTTTTCTTTCTGTTCAACCCTCTTAGAAATTTGTTGGTGTTACACATTTCTTCTGCACAAGGCCCATGTCAACAGGGCAGACTGATGGGGGGAAAAAGCACATGGCTAAGCAGCTAGCAGTTTCTCTCCCAGATAAAATGACTGTTTGATGTTGTTTCTCGTAATAGGGGCAGGTGAGATATAGCCTGGTCACAGATGAGAAGTTGCCCAGACAGCACAAACCGAGTGCCGGCCCAGGCTTCAGGAGGGGGCTTGTTGGCCTGCCGAGCACTGCAGCGTGTTTCTGTTTGCTGGTGGGCTGTTTCTCTTGCCCCTGAAGGAGGAGCAGCCAGGACAGTGATGTGATTCGCTCAGCACACCTGTCTCGTCCTGTCACTCTGATTAACCTGCATGCTAATGAAGCCGTCTGCCAGAGTAGGGGTCTGTACTGTTAACACACACATTTACCAACAGAGGCTTTGGTTATATTTCTCTCTCACCTCACTCTGGAACAATTCTCTATTTTGTAATTTTTTGGGGGGTGTCATTATTTATTGACACGACAGGAGGAGTCAGAGGCTAGTGAGACTGGTCTGTAGAGGGAGATAGAGGAAGGGCACAGACAGTCAACTGAGCCGGGGTTTGAACTCCTGTGCAGTCCAGAGTCAGGAACCCAGATCGCTGCGCGAAACTCCGACATGGTACACTTTATCGTTTGTTGTAGGAAGCAAGGACATACAGTGTTTGGGCTGAGTTTTTATTTGGATAAGAGCCTTTACCATTGCCTTGGTCTCTCTGATGTTAAACATAAGTAATGAATGTTTGTTTCCTGCAGGGTGTACCCTATCAGAGAGGTTCCCCTGGAAACCAAGCCCCTCACTGATTGGCTGTACCACCGCTTTGTGGAGAAGGAAGATTTACTGGCCCACTTCTATCAAACAGGTCTGGATTCATTCTGTCTCTCCTGTTGTCTATCTGTCTGTCTCCTGTTGTCTATCTGTCTGTCTCCTGTTGTCTATCTGTCTGTCTCCTGTTGTCTATCTGTCTGTCTCCTGTTGTCTATCTGTCTGTCTGTCTCCTGTTGTCTATCTGTCTGTCTGTCTCCTGTTGTCTATCTGTCTGTCTGTCTCC
>JACXGM010009324.1:0-11465 GCA_016801145.1 Umbra pygmaea
TGAGACATTATAACTGAATTCACTGTGATAAAAGAGGGTGATGATGAAGTTGAGACAAACAGATGTGACTACAGCTGGTGGAGCCTAGGCAGTTGGAGCGGACAAGATCAACAGATGCTAACAGACACTAAGCACATCCACACAACATGATCTATGTGCTACGAATGGGATGCTATGAGTATTTGGAGGGGTGCCTTCTCTTCTGACTTAAGATCTGAACGATTCAAACAAATGTGCTTTTTTTGAGCGCTTATCACAAGTCAGAACAGGTCCATAACCTGGAGGCCCTCGGAGGCCGTCAGGCTAACACACCTTGCATGGTGGCCAGGGGATTGCTGCTGATGACAGCCTGGTTCATCCCTGTGCTTAGTCCCATCATTGAGTTCCTGAAGTGTGTATGGATCCATATTCACCATTGTACACACATACACACATACACAAACACACACACACACACACACACACACACACACACACACACACACACATACACACAGTGATAGAGAAGGGACCAAGAGGTTAAGTGAAAGCTTCTTAACACACCCCTCAGATACAGAACATGTTTTGACTGTATGCATTGGCCCTGGTCTGACTCAGGACTGACGCGCATGTCTGTGCCTGCAGACATGGTGTGAGAACATGCAGATTTGCTGCAAAACAGGTGGGGTGACGTGGCATACTGCCTCTGGTCCCATTCCACAAATTCCCAGCAAGTACCACCTCATCCGATCTCAGAGTGTCTGAGTCACGATGTGTAACGTAGCTAAGCGTCAATGTGGCTGTTTACTGTTTTTTAGCAGGTTGTTCAACCTTAACCTAACTATGCACATCTATATTTAGAATGGATTATTGTCTGAATTGACAACGTAGTATACAAAGAGTTAATGTTAGACTGAGTAAAGTTCTGAGTTACTGTTAGACTGAGTTGAGTACTGCGTTACTGTTAGACTGAATAAAGTATTGAGTTGCTGTTTGACTGAGTAAAGTAGAGTTACTGTTAAATTGAGAATAGTACACAGTTACTGTTGAACTGAGTAAAGTACTGAGTTAATGTTACACTGAGTAAAGTAATAAGTTAATATCAGACTGAGTAAAGTATTGAGTTACTGTTAGACTGAGTAAAGTACTGAGTAACTGTTAGGCTGAGTAAAGTACTGAGTTACTGTTAAACTGAGTAAAGAGTTAGGAGGATATAAGGGTCTGGCTTCGAGTAATGAAAATGCACCAAGCATGCATTTGAAAATCTCACTGTACGCAATTGGATAACACTAAGACCTATCACCAGTGGTTTTTTGCTAAGCCCCTATGACGGAGCTAACTGGTAGATAAAACTCTTGCCGTTTCAGGTCGGCAAAACAGCAAAAACTTTAAATTTTTTAAAGGAGCGATTCGAGCGCCGTCTTCTGTTCCTCTTTTATAAAAAAAGCCAACTCTAACTCGTTCATTGTAGTAGCCAAAGCCGTTTTAAACAACTGGTGTTCATCAATAGCGATCCAACAATGTTTACTATTGACTTCGAGGTCGCAGCGCTGTCATCATCTGTTTAACACGCCTCTGGCACGCCTATATCAGATACACCGATGTGATTGGTGCAGCTCGGCTACAAGGGCATAGTTAATGAGCAGAATTACTCGGTGCCAGAGTAACTTGCTGAGCAAATTCAAATTGTGCTCTCGCGAGAACTCTGGATTTCCAGGGTAGAGTTAGGGCAGGGTTGCCAACTCTCACGCATCTGGCGTGACACTCACGCTTTCAGCATCAATCTCACGCTCTCACGCACACGCACACGCAATGTCACGCCAAAATCAAATTTTCTCCCCTTTCAATACGTTAATTTTCTGTTGATGACTAGACCTCAGCGTATTAATGACAGGAGAGTAGTCCCACAGCTGTAACATCTGCCTAAAACATTCTCACTGCATGATTCTCTGATTGTTGATTCGCTGAAAACCTTGCACCTGATACGTCAGTTGCGTGTGAAAAGTTCAAAGAGTTAGGTTCGGGAACATGGTTGGGAGTCAGAGCCCACTGCCAGGGTTGCCAACTGTCACGCATCTGGCGTGACTCTGACGCTTTCAGAATTTAAAAAAATAAGCGTTTCCATTCTTTTAGATATTTTTTTCAAAAATCACGGTTTACACTAAATAAACAAGGACTGACATTTCTAAAATTAGGGTTAGGGTTAACAAAAGTGTTCTCCGCGCAAAAAAAGTACTGAATAAATGTTAAACTGAGTAAAGTACTGAGTTACTGTTAGACAGAGTATAGTACTAAGTTAATGTTAGACTCAGTAAAGTACTGAGTAAATGTTAAACTGAGTAAAGTACTGAGTTACTATTAGACTGAGTAAATTACTGACCAGAAGACAAAGGAATCGACATGATTTCAACTATATTGATAGCGTCAGAGTGAGGTCACAATTGTTGAATACAAGGGATTTGCTCAGTGTTCAGTAGTATTTGAGAGTGCAGATAAGAGACAGTGAAGTACCGGTACATACAAAATAGGGGGGGCCACTCACCCACTGTTCATGCTGTGGGCACTGAGGGTGGGAGGGGTTGGGCTGGCTGTGCTATGTGGAGGTGTAGTCACAGAAGAGGGGGCAGAGCTTGTAGCTCCACAGCCACTGGGTGTTATAGGGCAGGTCACAGAGGGCGATGGACTGGTTGCTGAGAATAAATTAGAAAAACATCAGAAATACAAATGATACAAATGTGAAGTCATTGGCAGCTTGCGACATTGTGTTAGTTAGCTCCATTGAATATGAACTCTTACACATTTTTAAACAAAAATACAAACATCCTCAAAATATTGTTTTGATGGACAACTCACCTGTTGTGCTGAGGCTGGAGGCAGCCTGGGGCAGCCCCTGACTGGACATCTAGAGGCAAGACACAGAGCGAGGTAGAAGTAGAGAGATAAAACAGAGAGAGATGGAGATGGGTGAGTTGTGAGCAGAAGAGGTGCGGTAAAGACATACTCTTGTGGCTGTGGTGAAATGTGTGTGTGTAAAATATAGCACAGCGCTGAGAGTGGGGAAGTGCAGGATGGGTAAGGCACCAGGGTCATACATGGGGTCATGCAGAGGAAAGGGCAGGGCCGATGATGCAGAGGGTTGAATTTGGTTCAGAATACCTGACCAGGGAGGCGAAGGACCAAATGCCTGTTGAAAAGAGGCCTGGTGGGGAGGGGGTGGGGGGTGCAGGGTCATACCATGTGTGGGCTGTAGCAGGGGGGTTTGTGCGTCACAGAAATTGTCTGGCTGGGCAGGGGAGGGGTGGCGCTGCAGGGGTGGATGCGTTTTTCTTTCTGGCGCCGGTTGCAGAACCAGACCCGGATCACCTCCTTCTCCATGTTGAGCTGCGCAGCCATCAGGAGGATCTCCTCTGAGGTAGGCTTCTGGTTCTACAGGGAACATGTCAAACGCAATGGTTAGCTTCTGGTTCTACCGGGAACATGTCAAACTCTATGGATAGCTTCTGCTTCTACAGGGAACATGTCAAACGCAATGGTTAGTGAAGGAAAAACTAAATGCTGGGAAAAGCTGACACATTTTAGTGGTGGGTAGAAAGTACCAAGGATAATTTATTCCAAACAGAGGAAATATGTTAAAGTTGAACGCAATGTTTTTAAGTAAATCTATAATTTTCAGTGAAGCAAGAATGACAAGCTGTGTGGTAATTATGTGTTTTTTGCCCTCAAGTTTTGTTTTTGCAAGTTTGTAATTTCACTAGTGAGTAAGCAATTTGAGCTGCCTGGGGTTCCCCAGGGATGCAATGGTGTCCCTCTCCTTTTCTCACCGAGATGAAGTTGCGCTCTAAGGCCACACGAACGTTGGTCTCGATGCTGGTGCGTTTCTTCCTGCGGCGCCCCGGCAGGCCCTCGAACCCCATCATCGGGGAGGAGAGAGAGCTGGGACTGGGCAGCATGCTGTCTATCGCCATGGTCTCTGATGGAACCAAGAGACAGACATAGAGATGTTCCTAATTACAAGCATACAGATTTCCACAGAAAACAACCAAGATAAAGTATGTCAGAGAAAACCGTCAGACATAGCCCAGCTCTCACCTGCATCGCTCAGCCACTTCTCAAGGAGAGGCTTCAGCTTGCACATGTTCTTGAAGCTCAGGTTGAGGGCCTCGAAGCGTGAAATGGTGGTCTGGCTGAAGTCATTCCCATACAGCTTCCCCATAGCCATGCCCACATCACCCTGAGGGGGGAAAGATGTTAAAAAGTTGTCTTCCCTCAGACCTCAAACAGACAGTACAGTACACACTCTGACCTGAGTAAAGTCCACCTGAATCAAATGAATCTACCGTTATTTAACCAAGACAATTCTGAATCAAAACTGATTTTTTTCAACCAGTATTTAAACAGTAGGATAATACAACAATTGAAAAATATTTTCAAATTGCACTGGTAAGAATGCACTTCAACAGACACTAGTCATGTGACCCAACCACCAGACCAACTCATCACCCAATCTTGACCTCCATCATGAACACACCCAGTTACATAGGAACCTTTACATTGTTATACACACACAAATAAACACAAACACATAGGGAAATTAATTATTCTTAATAATCAGAGTTTAAGTAACCTTAACCCCAATCTAAATTCAACCCCAAAAAACTAACCTAACCTAAGCTTAATTCTAACCCTTAACATTTAGTATAAACCTAAGCATTAAGGCAAAAAAATCTAAATGGGGACAGGGAAAATGTCCCTATTAATGTAATTTTCCTGGTTTAATCCTAATTTGAGGACATTTTTGTCCCTGTTTATTTAGTTTAAAGTGCAGTACAGACCAACCAACAGACCTGTGTGAAGCCCAGTTTAATGCGTCTCTGTTTGAAGGTTCGGGCAAACTGCTCCAGCTCTTCTAGGTCACTGGGCTCCTCGCCGTGAGGGCCACATGTCACTGAGGACATGGAGGTGGCAGAGGCCCCGGAAGTTACTCCACCGTCCCCACTCTTGTCTCTTTGTAATGACGAGAGCCCATCACCATGACGACGCTAAAGAGAGACAGAGACTAATTTCATTCCTGTGGGTTGACAAGTGCTGGCTGGCACATTCAGATTAGCTACTGAACATCACACACAGTCTGTAGGGGGCTTTCTGTAACAACCTACCTGGGCCTGCAGTCCCATCCTGGGGGGAGTGGATAGAAGACCACCCTGGCTCTGCTGATGCTGAGGTAGCGGTATTAAATTTGATGTTGACAGTAAACCTGAGGAAAACAATGTAGAAGTGGTTAACACTATTACAGTAAAGTCCTTATATGAACACTTCTTGTTTAGTTTAACTTTATTTTAACATTGTTAGTACAACTTGTTTTAGAACATTGTATTTAAACCCAGTTCAAATACATAAGACAAGACATGAGCATCTGAAGATTTAGAAGTTTTAATTTGAGAGTTTTAGTAAAAGATTTGCTTATTCTGAAAAGTTCACTTGTATTCATTATTTTGAATTTGTGCCCTCTTCTGTCCATTTTGTGTAGTCCTATTAAATTGTATCTATGATCCTGTATCATAGTAACAACTCCCAACACACTTTCCTGTTCTTCAGAGGCGGCTCCATGCCTGAGCAAGATGGCACTGAAATGCTGCCAATAAAAAACCTACCAGCCGTATTCCCACCCACACGACAGAAATGAATAATGGTCTTTATTTTCAATATACTGAGCGACTTTAAATGATTCCTTACAAACAAGCAGGCTGGTCAGTGAGCCAGCACAGCCTAGGCTAGATAACACGTGCGTTTCTTCAGTGAGGGTTTCATTTAATCTAGCCCTGGCACCCAGGTAGGCGTGGTTAACACCAGGTGAAAGTTGATTGCCTTTGTTTTGCAACTATCTAGCCTCTTGGGCGTGAGTCTGTGCCCTTTCTAAAAGCCTACGTGTGAAGTTGCCTCAAAGCAAGAAAGTGACGTCATTAGCGTGTGGAATAATGACTTGAATTCTCTTAGTCATTGCCTTCTACCTTCCCAATGAAAATTGATACATATTATATTCTTGTGATAAAAAAGGTTTCTGAACAATGCACCAGGGGATATTTAGCGGGTGACAGAATGGAATGCTTTCTCTCTTATTAACAAATTACGACTAGATGCTGTTGTAGTTTGTAGACTAAATGGATTCCTTTAGCTAATGAGAGAACTGTTTGCTAATGCTCTGTTTTCAGCAAAGAATCGACCTAGCTAGCAAAGAATTGACCTAGCTATTTTGCTGCATGAAGCTAGCAAAATTATTATTGTTGATAATTATGGTTTCTGGTGCATGTATTTCACAACACTCATTATGATAACATCTTGCTACAAGTGGTAACGTCGTTTAAAAGATTTGCAAATAACACAAAGGATCACCACAGTGAAAACTCATCAACTGTTCTCATCTTCTTTATCTGAAAGCCATGTCTGCTTTTTTTATTTTCTCTAGTCTCATCTTGTGTCGTCTGATGTATCTGAACCAGGCATTACAGTGACAATGCCAAACTATACGTGATGTGCTGTCAGTGGTGAGGATGGTGGTCTCTACTTACTTAGCAAGTCCCACTTACCCTGCTGCCCCTGCTGTCCCTGGGCCTGAGGCAGGAGGAACTGAGGAGACTGCAGGTGGTGGCCAGGCATCAGGACAAGCTGCTGGAGCTGCAACAACTGCTGGATGTCCTGGAGAAGAAAGAAAATGTCTGATTTATGAAAAGATTAACATATAAACATCCTCGGAAGTATTAAATAAAGACATGAGAAAACCACAATGTGAACAGCCCGGCCCATCACAGCAACACCAATCCGATGGGAAAGGGTGTTGGTTAACACGTTCAATTGTCCGGTCGTTATTGGATGCCCCAACTGGCCACTCGTACCTGGGCGGTGAGCTGTATTGGCTGAGAGAGGGCAAGCTGGGGCGGGGCTTGGGCGCTCTGTTCCTGTTTGGATGACTGCTGCTGCTGTTGCTGCTGTTGCTGCTGTTGCTGATTGGCTTGGGCAGCTGCATGGGCGGCGTGAGCAGCGTGAGCCGCGTTGGACTGTTGCACAGCAGCCGCCAGGAGCTGAGCCTGGGCCTGCTGGAGCAACATCTGCTGCTGGGCAGGCAAGAGGGCAGCCAGCTGGACCAAAGCAGGAGGAGGAGGGGGTAGTAGTGTGTGCCAAAAGTCAAAAGGGAAAAAGCAAGAGGTAGAGAAATGGAGAAAGTGTCACCCAGCATTGAAGCAGTAAGAAGAAGAGATGGGATCAATTCCATTTTAATTTAGTCAATTCAGAGTTGAGGAAAATTGAAATTTCAGTTTACTTCCTAAATTGACAGAACTGAAATGGATTGCACCCCCGAGACCCTGGTAAGAGTTAAGCAAGAGCAAAGCAGAAGACACCTGGTGTTTATCACCCTAACCACTTCCATACTAGGTCCAGTCCGTTGCTTACCCCTGCCAGTTGACTTCCTGCCAACATGAGCTGTGTGTGAGGGTGGGGCGTCTGTTGCTGGGACGGCACGTGAGGGGAGGTCATCTCAGGGCACGCCTCACTTTTAATCTGCAGGGGGAATAATATCACAACATGGCCAAGAGTGAAAACTCAGCAGATAAATACCGGTACATGTGAAAGTATTATTGTGAAAATACATTTTGACTTGCAGGCCAAACTGCTTCCCAAACACATGCATGTTTTTATACCAGAAATGAAGGATTTTGGTATGTTAATTAGTTTATGTTTTGTGTTAATATGGGAGATGTATTTTTTTCACAGTATATTGACATAATTGGTTTGATATGTATACTGTTTAACAACACAACACTGCCAAATGAAAAAAATGGTGATGCAGAAAACAAATATTATATATACAATGCAATTAAATACATAAATACATGCTATGAAATAAAAATTATTGTGATTAAAATTTGAGGTCACAATACAGTATAAGCTAAAGTTATAGTATGGCAGGACGAGATGAGCTCTAGTGTAATGTAAAGTAAGTAAATTATTTTAGAATAGCCTAATGTGTCTTTCTCTTATCTCTCCATCCTTCTGCACACGATACATATTTTCTCTATCTCACTAAATTCCTATATGTTAATTTTTCTCTCTGAAAAACTATGAAAAAATCTCTATACAGTTCTATTTAATGCATCTCTATAGAGAATAAACATAATATACAGCATGGCACACACATATCGAATGGATATCAGACATGTCTCTCTCACATCAACTAATCCTGTCACCTTGGGGCTGCTCAAGGTAGGAGAAACACTGAAGAGATTCGTTTTCATTGGCTGAACCTGCCAGGAGAAAAAGGTGTCAGAAAAAGCCATTCAGAAACAGATCAATAAATCTATTTAAAGCAATGAACACAGCTGCCATTCCAATCGTTAGAATACCCAGATAACTTTTTTGAATTCTTCTACCTAAATTTAAACATTTTCAAAATGTTAGACTAGGACTTGGAAAGAAGTGTCAAGAATTGAAGTGCACAAACATTTTTAAACCATTACAAAAAAATATTCATTGTGATTTGTAAATATAATTTAACAAAATTATTTAAATATTTATAGTGTTTTACCACATTTAAATAAAAACTAGCTTATAAAAACTAGTAATCTTTTTCCAATATTGCCTGTTTGGTTGACTGAACTCTAAGATTCATTCATTGAATTTTTTACTCTATAGATATATTCAAATAAAATAAACAAAGACAACAAACGTAACATGTAAAGTGTTGGTCCAATGAGCTGAAAAAAAGAGCTGCAATATTTTCCTAAATTACAAAAACATATTTTACTCGAACTGTCTGCAAAGGTTTTAATATCCCTATTATTATTCCTCCGTTGTCACAATAATATATTAACCAAACAAAAGCTTTGAAATTGTTTCACGATGCATTCATTTTGAGAAAAATATTTCAACAACATAATTGTCATTTATTTAAACTGAGATGACAAACCTGATCATTGGTAATGGCATCGGGAGTGATCCTCTCAGAGTCTGTAAGATAAGAAAATGTGTCAGAAAGAGATGCCAAAATAAATTCAATTACCTCAATAATAATGTACTTCATATATCTCAACCCAAATTTTAAATAATCATTTATAATTGTAATGTGAAATGCTAACAGTCTGCAGCCAAATTCAAAAAGCTTCCAAGCAAGTTTGAATCTAGCAGGAAACACAAGGTTATGTCATGAAGTCAGCTCGGTGACCTACATGGAGGTACAGTCATGGACATAAAGTCATCACACAGGCTGACTAAAACATTCTCACTTTCTATTCGGAAAATGTGAGAAATATGACCAATGGTGAAGACTTAAAATCTGTGGGATGATTTTTGTGGTACATTAAAAACAATACACCTAATGAGCCAATTCTCCAATGTATTAGTGAACACAGATGTGTACAGAGATGTGTAGATACACAACTTATACATTATAAAATAAATAGACCTAACGATGTCACACGATGAACTGAAATTAAACTGAAAAAGTAAACACAATGCAAAAACATTTTTTACCAGCACTTTCCCCTGGAAAGTCTGCTCCAGACTTCTCATCCTCTGCTGGTTTGGACATCCTGATATCTGCAGGGCAGAGAGAACCAGGCTAAAGATACAGTACATGTTTCCCTCCAAAAAAATATTCCCAGTATACAAGGAGGGATGAGGCTGAGAGATTCACAGGGAGAAAACCACACTCCCCACTACCCCACACCACACCACCTCCATGGCTTAACAGTGGGCTCAATAGTGTCACAGGGACATGTTCAGTCTTTTGTGCTCTATGCACCCAAAAAAGAGGCCAAAGACAACGTGTATACCAGGCTGGATGACTAAACACAAATAGAAATGATAAGAAAGAATGATACAGTACACATTTTTTTTATAAGTCTTCCAACCATCAATTAAACGTATAAAGTGTCAACAAGTCAATGGTGGAAGACATCTGTGACTTTGTGTAAGGAAAGCTGCAGAATGAAATACAGTCATATCTTTTCACAGGATCGTGAAAAAGAAACAATTTTACATGAAACAAAATGTGAATATATATATATATATATATATATATATATATTAATTTCAAAATGTATTACAAATCAACTAATTCATTTAAAAACACATTTAATGAATCATGAAACTGATTTTATTTAGGCCTAAATATTTAGAAATGTTTGTCAAACCCCCCGACATTTACACAGATTTAGGACGTTTCCACTAAAATGTATATATTTCATCAAACGTGTTACATGTAAATTATTATGTTACAAAGGTAGACTAATTGCGCCTAATATATGAATGTATTTATTATTATAATAATTTATAAAAGAACTGGTCATATGTCGTGAAACGGTTTGCAGTCACTTTGTTGTCACTTTTAGTTCATGAATAATTATGTATGCGGATGGCAAACCTTTAATTTATCTTAAGCCAATAGACTATGCTATTTGCATCCGTGATTTAAGATTTAGTAAGTGTCCAGTTGTTTAAATTGCACCTGTTATAGTAGTTCCACTATTTACATTTTAAATACTTCATTTTAGGCTAAGAACCGGAAAATAACGTTGTCATAAAAAACAACGTCGACATTTTTCATTAAATTATATATAAAAACCACAAACCAAATCTAAATATTCACACAGGATTATACAGCCGTTTAGCTGTTATACTTAGAAAGACTAAATATTTTCTTTAAAAAGTTAGAGATTTCAATTCTAGTTACCTGTTTTATCGACATTCATAAGGAACTGTAAAAACCCGTCATAGTCCTAAATGAAGGCAGATCGCGCAAGGCTCTATTTCCTCACGTGCAATGATTCATTTCGCTCGAATTCTTGGACCGATCAATAGGCCTGACCTGCACCAGGCTACAATCACCGTGTTATTACATTACTGCCTTATAAACACTTATCGATAAGGAGGTCACATATTTTTGACGTTAATAAGATGCACTATAAAAAAGCGATAATCTTAGCATCTTCCTTCCACCCATTCAGCTTCTCTAAGCCTACCACCATTTTGATCAGCTATTTTTAGAAGCATAAATTCTTCCAACCTCAACACAGTCACCATAGTGAATCACTGGTTTAGCCTTCTTACAAGTTTAATGGCTCTAATTATAGCGAGTTGCCTATATGTGGCTCTAATTGGGCTTGCTCAAAGGTTGCTCCGGGAATACGATTTATTCACGTTTAAAACAACCAAACGGCAAAGAATTGCAGTCATTAACTGAACTATTTAGTACCTTCCAATTGTTTAAAAAATAAGTGAAAGTCAAAAAATGTATGGCAAAGTTGAGTCTGCTATAAAACGTTACATAGCCTAATATATAGTTCTAATTTCGCACTATAGGTGAGTCAGGTATGCTAGAATTGTGCTTCTTAATAGCTCATTTACAATTTCAGTAAGATATCATTATTTTGAACTGAAGAACACGAGGGGTAATTAAAATTTCATTGTCACTGTATAACTTTCTACGTGATATA
>JACXGM010009324.1:11565-27845 GCA_016801145.1 Umbra pygmaea
CACACACACACACACACACACACACACACACACACACACACACACACACACACACACACACGCAGGTCTTCCTCAAGAAAAATGACCAGAAATTTCATTACAACCATGACCAGCAGAGTTCGTTCTGATGTTCACTAATTCGCATGGCTTGTAACCGACGGCAACGCTCATTAACCCCGAAAGCCTCCACCCATAAGAGACCATTAACCAGTAATTGGTCCAAGACATAGATCGTAAGACTTACCGTTGAATCAGACATTATTGTACACTATAGCCACCATCTTACAATAACCTGTTTCTCCTGTGCTGGCCTGGATCCTTTCCGTCTCTTCGCCGTTCTCCCTCTTGATATATTTTTTCACATTCTTTCACTACAGGCCTTATGTGACTTCACTTAAAGTGTACATTTTGCATTTCAATCTATAGACATTCATTATAATAGCTATAACCGAGCCAAAACAGTGAAATTAAAAATAATAATGGAATATGTTAATATAAGGCCTCTTATTCATGCTAACGTCAGTTAAATGAAGTAGAGATGATGGACAGTTACCTATCAACTCACTCGTAATCCTCCGCCTAAGTTGCAGGCTGATGCATGCACCGGAAATAATAAATAAAAAACACTGTTAAAAATAACATGATAATACCGATTTTTTGGCGAGGTGCAGAATAGTAGGAGGTGTTTGATCTTAATAATATGGTTAGTGTCTTCAATGTCTGAAAACGAAACAACATGGTTTCAGAACAACAGAGTGGGAGAAAGAAATGTGAGGTTGGCGTCAAGCGCCTATAGAGGAAAGGAAAGAACGAGTGAAAGTGGCACAGCTGGAAAGTGCTTGGGTTGCTGCTGGAAACTGCTGGTCACACGATGAAAAATAGCTGGAAATCGCTTTGCGCTCACCCCGTGCCCTCTCGTTCTCTTACTTTCAACGTTGTAGGCAGATCTTTTCCTACGACAGTGCCATTGAAATTTCGACATTAAATTGAGTTTCCTAAGAGAAGATGAACAGGTCTCGAAGAAATTGCAGTAGCTAGAAAACACCACATGGTGGCAGCACTAACCTGCGGATTTTGTGGAGATGTGGGCGAGTGCTGTAGGTCAACCAGTAAGTTGAGACCTGTGGTGATGCACTAATGATCATCACACGACATTTTATCATAACAGCTGCATAGAATCTCTTGCGCCTGGCAAGGCAACAGCTTGGACAATCTGTACCTCATGAAAACCTACAAGCACACCCCAACAACCCTTAATATCTGGGCAGTCACACATACGCTTTAAGATCATTGCATCCCTACAACATATATCCGCAGAATAAGACTTATATTTGAGGTAACTGCTTTCACACACCAGCCACACACAACCACCTCATTCACACAAAAGAGTATTTTTTAAACAGTCATTCCCCCCCAAATTATAACCCCTCTGGCCAGGGGTCCAAGTTGCCCCCCCCCACACAGCCTGTCCATATACCTCAGCCAGCAGGCCACGAGAGGCCCCAGTCTATCAGTGCTAATGGGAGTGGATGGGGGGGGGGCGGGTTCTCGACAGATGATGTATCTGTCTTTGGGCGGTGCGAGGCGCTGACAGGGGTAAGGCAGTGGAGGGGAGGGACGCCCAGGGTCACTGTTAGGGAATTAGGAGGAGAGGGGAGAGGAGGGATGGTGGCTGCAGGGGTCTCTCTACCCCCAACCCTTCCCTCGGTCACGCCTGTCAGGGGCCGGTGACAGACGGCGCGTGGGTTGTGCAGTGTTGGGGTGGGGTAGAGGGGCTGTGAGGCCAGGCAGGCGTGTGGATGTCAAAAGGTCAGCCACATGGCCCGACCACCTAACGCCTCCAAATCAGCCCAGATTCCCCCTTCACACACACAGAAACCACCTCACACACAGAGTCACCGAAACACTGTGGAGAGCGTGGGCGCATCTGTGGCCCCTCAGGGGGACCTGTAGTCTATGGGGCTCTGGAGACACACTCCACTTGTGCTCTGCCCCTACAACATCCAATGTTAAACTGCTATCCCCATGTATGAACTAGCACTGCCCTGAGGACCTGCAATAAAACTACAGGACCAGTGTTCATAGCAGCAGGCAGATGTGTAAATCAGAGCAGTTGCTTTATTTGGGGAGCAGGTAGCGTAGCAGTTAAAGCGTTTAGCCAGTAAGCGAATGGTTGCTAGATCAAAATCCCCAGACCGAGGGCTAAAAAACTAATAAGTTCTGCCCTTGAGCAAGGCAGTTAAGTTTAATTGCTCCAGGGTCACAGGTACATAATGTTTGACCTTCTGGCTGTACCCCTCACTTCCACAGGGTGCCTCAGTGAGAGTGGAATATGACCAAATTTTTACACTGCAAACTATTGGGTCCTTAAAAGTTTAGAGGTTTTAGATCATTTAACTTGTTATAAGAGTTAATTTCTTATTTTAAGAGTTCAAATTGACACTATAATCTTAAATCAAGCACAACAAATCTTATTTCAAGAAATCCTGTCAAGTGAAATTATCTTGCTGCATGGCCAGATCATTTCACTTGTTTTGATTACCTTTTCCCTCAGATTTAGTGTTTTTATCTTGTTTTTAGACACCCCTTTTTTGCAGTGTACAGGCCTAAGCCTGAATGTATAATAAACATACTAAGGAAAAGACAGGAGCCGGGATGAATTATCTACAGACAGCTGATGATGACGATGGTGTTGAGGCTGCCTCACATCAACACACACAGATGACCAATGTTACAGGACTCTTAAGAAGTTGGATGGCTACTGTTGACTCGGTTTACAGACAATGGAAAGAAACAATGGCTGGTTTCTAGAGGGGATTAAATTTTAAAAAATGAAACTGCAATCTGAACAAGATGTACGACTGACCGTACACAGTTGTAATGGTGAATTCAGTAATCATTCACAGGGTGGTACTGGTTTATGACCACACATTCTGACAAGTCCTACTTTGAAAAACTTCAGGCTATGTCTTCAGAAGGTTTCTAGTACAGTAAATGTAAAAAAAAAACGTTTTCTTTAATTAGATTAGAATAGTGATGATGGAAAGGTTTTGATTGAACTTTCGGGTGGCATAGATGTTTATAGTGGAATAAAGTTTATGTGTAATTTTAGCCAATAGTTTGGAAAGCACAATTTATTTGATTTCTTATTTCACCATTATTTAACCAGGTGAGCCAATTGAGAACTGATTCTCTATCTCAAACACGCCATCTATCCATTTCCTTCTGCAATTTAAAAGAGAGTTACACTTCAATCCATACAATAGGTTACAAATTCCAACTTACATTTTTTTACAAATCTGTAAATTGCTTGATTCCTGTCTAATCTCTTTAAACTCCAGAAAAAAAACATATACATTGAAAAGCAATGTGTTTTCTGAGGATATACCACAGGACAAAGATTGATGCAGCATTGGACCACTTCTTTATAGACTTGATAAGGTTAATCCAATAAGCTTGGATTGTAAAGCAACATTGACAACTGCTCATCTATCACCCCCCCCCACCTTAAATCTGCACCTATCATTGGTCTCCTCGACTTCGTTTTCTCTTTCATTATCTCTCGATCTGTCTGTCCTTCTACCCCCCCATCCTCGCTTCGCAGAACTCCAGGGTGCAGCCACGGCGGTCAGCACCGGCGGTCATGACATCACCGGACGGTGCTGTTCTCCAATAGGACACACGGGCATGTTGCCAGGCAACAGCAGTGAAAGATCACCGTGTACACACCCGCGTGTGTACGCGCCAGTGTGTATGAGCGTGTGCGTTTGTGTCCATGAGTGTTAATCATTAAGTCTAAGTACGTTTTTCCACGATGTAGCTGAGCTCATTGATAGGCTTGAATAGGCAGGTAACATAATGCTGAATAGTGTGGAGGCTGTTAATAATTTCAGAAATCATTGTGAGAAACATACTTGCCTGGCAATGAAAAAATGAATTTAGGGCCAAAACAGTTTTTCTATTTAGGTAGATAAGTGTGGCTTGCTTTTGTTTGTCTCCCCCTATGACAAAAAGTGTCTCAAAAGTCACGTCTCTTAGCCACACCAAAAGAGTGAGTGTAGTGCGCACGTAGGCAATTATTTGTTTTCATAGTTGAATGTCGTTTGTGATGTGTCTAAGTGTGTGTTGCGCGTGCGCGCAAATGCGTCTCTGGAGTGTTTATTATATCCGATACAGTACCTCTTTCTCGCACCACATATTTCTGGGCCGATCGATCTCTCTGACTCCCGACAAGACAATAATCGCACCTCGCTCCTTCTCCACCATTATTACTGACCTCCCCGGGGAGCGATGGACACAGAGAAACAAAGAAATGGAGAGAAAGAGAAGAAGGAGGGACCGGCCATGGCGCGCTAGCTTCCTCTCTTCGTTTTGGGTGGAAGGCCTGACGCAAAATAACAAAAATGGAGGGAAGAGGTTTTGAGGAAAAGGAAGGCCACTGGTGGGACAGTGACGATGGACGGGCGGAAAGAGAGAGGGATGAAGAATGAGAAGAGAGTTTGGGGACTTAGGAGCAAGGGATTAAGGTCCAAAGTTACAAGGATGCAGCAGGGACGTGGGAAATAGGAGAAGGCGAATGAAACGATTTAGAGGAGGAGATGGAGAGGCCAGCGGTGACAGTTGTCTAATAACAGGAGAAATGACAGCATGAGGAAGGAGTGACAATGATAGTAACAAAGACATACTGCCTCTTTCCGAAATGGAGGAGAACAGACAAGACTCAGGAGAATAAGAGAACAGGACAGACAGACAGTCCGGAGAGAGGCAGAAATGTGGATGTGGCGGCCGAAATGAAAGCGTACAGGCTTCAGACACGAAAATGTTGAGTAACCCTCGTCTCGAACAACAGAGCATGTGAACACAGCAGTGGAACCGTTTGGACGGAAAGGTGTTTTTTAATTCATTATTTGGATGCGAGCAGGGTTTCGTCAACTGACACTGAATATCTGCTTTGTTAAAAATGAGACGGACGTGTCAGTAAGGCGGAAACAAGACAGAACTGGCCAAAAAAACAATGAAACAATGTGATCTATGAATTAGGGTCGGTGTTAGATTGTCCGGTTTATAGGTCTATCGATCGGTCTTGACTTAAATTGGCTCTCAATTAAAGAGAACGGTTATTTGACCTCTTTACCCCTTCCTGTCCTGTTAAATATTCCCTCCTTAAAACCTCCCCCAACCCTCCGTCTCCATCCATTGGCACATCCATCTCTCTTTTTCTCTTTCTTTCCGTAATACCTCTTACCTCTCTCCTCGTCTTCCTCTAAGACCCCCCCAGCTTCTCTTCACTCCTCAGACCTCCTATTTAAACCTCTCATCCCTCTCTCTCCCTCTCTCTCTATCCGCCGCACTTTCCTTTCAACTTTCCGTTTTCGCGGCGTCTCACCTTCTCCTCTGGGCCTACAGTTCAGAGCCTCTGTCAGCTCCTCTCTCGCTCACACTCTTTAAAATAACAACAATGAATTATTGAGTCTATTTATTCAGACGCCATTAATTATATACTACGTGATGTAGCTGCACCTGAAGACCTGTGGAGAAAACTGAGGAAATGAGAATAGAAGAGAGAAAGAGCGAAAGAGAGAGAGAGAGAAGGTGGTGATGGTGGTGTGCGGTTGGGGTTGGAGGGGAGAAATGGGGGACGGGGGGGTTAGGAAATTGGTCTGGCTAGCGGAACAGCTTTTCACCCTTCCCCCCCACCCCCCACCAGCCCCCTCCCCATTCTGCTTTGTATTCTGTGGACATGACAGGGAGAAAGCTTTATTGCTCTGAGTTTGTATCGATCGGGGCCCCTCTGAGGGGGTGCACCGACCTGCGCGCTCCGGAGGCACTTTCGCAACGGCCGCTGCCTCTGCACCCCCCTTCCCATCCACACACACACACTTATTTCTTCCCTTAACCCCTCTCTCCTCTCCTCTCTCTCTGGCTCTGCTCACTGGGGGATTCGAATTCGCGGCTCCATGTTTTCAGAGGTTAAGAGGCAGAGCGCCCAGCTTTTTATTTACCTAACCGCACTCCAAACACAACGCCAGAGTCACTCGCATAAACCTCGGAGGCCAGAGAATATAAATGTGAATGAAGCATGAACATAAGTCTCCATATCCTCCCCCTCCGACCTCACACACACACACACACACACACACACACACACACACACACACACACACACACACACACACACACACACACACACACACACACACACACACACACACACACACACACACACACACACACACACACACATCATATTTTTTCCTATGTGCTTCTTTGTCATTGAATGCCTGAGATGTGTCAGAAAAACTAAATTCTCAGCTGAAAGAACAAACAAAATATTGAAAAGAAAGTCAGTTAGAAAACTAAATTATATTTTTTGTGTGTAGACATATCTCTGCGTAAAAACAAACCAACTGCTTTTTGGAGGATTTGTTGCAACACAGTCACATACAACGGGCATCTTGACGAGAAATTCAACACAAGTCCCTGAGCTGGGAGCGTGACCGCTCGTGGTTGGACTAGGAGGGGGATAAGAGGCTGAGGGCCAGATTCGGAATTTGGGGATAAGAGGGGATTCAATCAGGGGACCAACTAATTCCCTGGGGAGAGGCACTGGAAGAGTGAGCGCCTTCCAACGTAACCACATGCCCTTGGGCCGGGGGATCTGCACTCTAAAGACGGTAGACGGCCTTGCCTTACAACGACCACACGCCATTCGGTTAACAAACTCCATTTTGCGAAAAGGTGAGTCGAATGAATCGGGCGAGACGTGGCGGGGGTTTGCCGGGATGCTTGATTCAGAGGCTGGAGCTACCTCTTGTAGCCTTGACTGTTGCTGGCCGCAGCCCACCAGTCAAAAGTGGCTCTTATCTCTCTATTTTTACCTTCCTTCCATCAGCGGACCCTGTGACCGTCTCGCCGGCACTTATGTTCACTCACCAAATGACAGACGCAAAAGGCCCCTCTACTCTCAGACGGGGAACATGGCGTTGCCATGTCGAAGCTGTATGGTCGTCAAGCACAGCAATTTTCGCCAAGGACAAAAAAATAACGCATCTGAGTGATTGTGTGTGTTTGTGTGTGTGTGTGTCTGGGTGTGGGTGTGTGTGTGTTTGTGTGTGTGTCTGGGTGTGTGTGTGTGTGTTTGTGTGTGTGTGTGTCTGGGTGTGTGTGTGTGTGTGTCTGGGTGTGTGTGTGTGTGTTTGTGTGCGTGTGCTCCTCTTCAAGTCTGACCAAAGTCCTATGAAAAATACACTACATCTCCCTTGCATGCTTTGTTCCCTTTGGTAAAATGTTCAAGACGGCCAACTGTTTAGAGTATGCCTGTTTGCATCAGATATTTTCACTATATTTTTTGGATAACCTATTTTTTTCCAACTTCTCAAGACATAATACACATTGATTTAATGATTTCTTAAGATTCTGTATCTGAAACTGCCAAACAAACTCTGCGTATTATAGTTTAAACAATAATTATTTTTCAAGCATATACAAAGTGTTAGTTTCATCAAATGTATATACCTGAAAATCCATTTTTTCAGAAATAGAAATTATAGATCATGAAAATGCAACATCAGGCCATTAGAGCAATTAATGGTAAAATGTGAGATTGTGGTAGTCAAGAAGGTTTCCGCTAACACTGGTACTTTTTATAATGCTGCAGTAAAAAGACTTTTGACTAACAGACTAAGTTTATTATGAATACACTTAGAAGTAAAAAGTCCCAGGATGAACCTTTTTGGTTCCACTCTATTTCCAGTCCAAAGATATTCCTTGAGGAACCCTATCTTATAAAGGATCTTTAAAATCACTGGTGAAAAGGTTCAAACTATTATCCAATTGTAATGGGTTTTTTAACGTTGTATAATATTTTGGAGGAGGTGGCAAAATTAAATTAGAGGTGTTATTAGTTTTATTCAGACAGTTCTTGTTGGCCACTCATTAGTGATAATGAAATTCCCAAGCATGTTACATAATATTATTAATATTAATTCTGATAACTACAGTAATAATGTGGTAACAATTTCAACTTAAGGATTCACATTTGTTCAGGTGTTCCACTGCCTATTTGAAAATACAATAGAACAGAAAAGATGAATAGAACATGTTCCTTGAGGATCTTTCGGGTTCCTGAAGTCAACACTAATTCTTGGAGTGTAGGCAAGAAGACATCCATGTTGCTATCGAGCTGAGGGTGGATCCGTTTTCGGCGTCTACTAAAACAACAACACACCCCTCAGCGCTGAGAAATGCCTCTATGTGAGGAGGCCAAAAATAACTATTACAATTCTACTGAAAATGTGTGTGTGCTTATG
This sequence comes from Umbra pygmaea, assembly GCA_016801145.1. Taxonomy (NCBI): domain Eukaryota; kingdom Metazoa; phylum Chordata; class Actinopteri; order Esociformes; family Umbridae; genus Umbra; species Umbra pygmaea. The sequence continues at coordinate 19,875 of JACXGM010009324.1, forward strand.
TGTCTTCGTGTGTGTTTCTGTAAGTGCATATGTGTCTTGCTTTTGTATTAGTCGGAACCATAGGGGAGCATGTAGGAATGAAAACCTTGATGGAAGAAACACTAAATGACTCCACACAAGAGAAAGAGGTGTACATGACGTTTGAACAGCTTCCAGAGCAACGGGGGGCGTACTACCATACAGTAGTCATAACACTGATGATAAAGACACATCCTATATCGGATTGAGAACACTGTGTGTGCACACATGCTTTTATGTGTCAAGATGTGTGCATGCACACGCTTAAGTGTTTATGTGTCGCGCGTGCTTGTGCGACCTGTCTCTGTACTGAGACTCTGGGCATGCTGGTAGGCTACCGGCTTGACCAAAAGTGCGACGTTCATCTAAAGCCACTTAAACACGGCTGCTACGAGGGCAGAGTGGCTGGAGAGCCCTCCGCATCCCCGGCTGACCGCCATTTCACACCGCTGACCAGTATAAATTGGATCAGGGTTCGTTCACACTGCAGCCGGTGAAACAAGAAAAACAAAATGGCCGCTGTGTGTCTCTGCTGTCGCACACAAGTTGTTAAATTGAGAAAAGGCACGTTTCATAACAGAAGAAAGTATAGGAACGGGATTTGCTGTACATTTGAAATATAAATCTTCTGGGATTGAATTGAGGGGTTGGGGAAAAGATTGGATTGAGGCAAGACACTCAGGACCATGTCATACCGTACAGAAAGCAACATTTAGAAAACCATGCTTATAAAGATGCACAATATGCGAATAAGCTCAACTATACGCACGCTAATGAAGCCTAGGTTTTCATATTATACTTTTGTTGAGACTTCATTAGTGATGTTAACCCATTTTACATTATTATTGTGAAGCACTTTATTATTCGCAGAGCACGACAAGCATGTGATTGAGTAAGAAGCTTAGATATTTTCTTCAGGCTGAGAACTCGTTCAAAGTACTGTGGCTATCGTAATTGTGAGTTACTTCACTCTGATAACGTCAAGCCCTCAGGAGGAGATATTATACCCTCCGTGACGGAATTAAGATTAAACTAATGTCCCAGTGGCATGTATCCTTGAATATACCAAAGTAAAAATATTCCACTTACTGTAGCTATTTTGCAATCATACCTTTGTGTATAGTTCTCAATAGTTGTGGTTTTGAATGGCACTTCAATAGCCCTAGTTATGCTAAATATGCTGATAGGTTGACCTTGCACATATAGTTGTAAAATGTTTGCTTTGTATGTTTGTATATTGTTTAGAGAATTTCCACCATTATTTTGTATATTTTGGCCTTGCATGCCATGCTCACTGTTTGTTTTGAGCGTTCCTAGCCTTTCACCTTCTATTCATACGGCCGCTGCATGCTATTTGTTGCAGGGCTTTGTCTGTAGCTCACTGGGTCACAAAGCAGTGCAACCCTGAGTCTAGCTCCCTTTGGCTGATTTGTGGAGCTTTAGCAGGGGTTTTAGCTTGTATAGAGAAGCATGTAATTACAGTATGTCCTCGCCCCTACTGTACAAAGCTAACTAAGTAATAATTGTTGGACCCACGCAAATGGTGCATGTTTGGACCCACGCAGTGGAGTTATTGTGTAGACCTACTGGAGTTGGGCTTACTGGAATGTTCTACATTCACAATAAGGGTTTTGTGTTTGTCAGCGTGAGCAAAAACCACCTAATTCTATCATTTTGAAGGAATAGATTTTTTTATGTGAATGGTGACCACCAAACTGTAATTTAATGGAACACTTTCTGAAAGAATTTTCTCCCTCAAGGTAAAGAATGTTGAATAACAATAAGACTTTGAATTAACTCAATTTTCTCTTCTGTGAACGAGCGCAGGACCGCCAAGCGAAGATTGATCGAAGCGACAATGAAGTTTGGGGTAGTCCCATAGACAAATCCCTGCCCACATTGCCGACAAAATCCATTTACACTTATACATTTCAGTGAGGGCCCTAACCTATGACCTTCAGCTAGACCCGATTGAGGCATACAGTGCCGTTGGAGGCGTAGAGCTGCCTACCTGGTGTTCGTGTTTCCCCTCTGTATCCGTGTATGTTTGTACTCACAAAACCGCCACGTGTTCGTCGTGTTTACATTTGCAGACGGGGGCACGCGGGGCGATATCTCACGGCGATCGATGAACGAGGTAGCAGACGGGAGGGGAGGTGGGGGGGAGAAATCGGTAAGGAAAGCAGGTTATCTCCTGTCATTAATGGAGGGATTCCCAGGCGAAGTGGGGGGAGGGAGGGGGTTGGAGGGGAAAGACCTGGATTCATTGAGAAAAAACACAGACTGTTTGGCATTGGGAGAAAGCAGACAATTATCTGTATTGATTAAAGCCAGCCAGCCAGCACTGTGAAGACGGAAAACTATGACTGGATCAATAGAGAGAGAGAGAGGGAGGGCAGAGGAGAGTCGGAAACAGGGGAGGTTCAGAGTTTTGAAAAAAGATTGAGGCGCAACACTTGTGGCAGCAGAGAGAGGGAAAGTTAAAATGGCAGCGAAGGCAGAAGAGGGCACGGGGAAAACTGGGTGTCGGAGTTAATAAACAGTGATCCAACATGGAGGATGTTTCCACTTCACTCCACCATCACTGATGGTAAATATTGAAGACCACGAGCCCCATTCCAGCCCGAGGAATCAGAGAGCAGTGAAGTAAACATACGGAGGTCTCTTCTCAGGTCATGAGTGGAAAAACCGCATTACAACGGCCCAGAATCCGAGGTCAAGCTTAGACTTGATAGTTATAAACTGGTAGTTATAGAAGTAGTGTGAACTAATAGTGTGAAAAAATTATGCTGACTAATTATTCACAGAAGGGAGATTTTGACCCTGAGAACAAGATAAATTGAATGGCAAAACATTTACACTACTGTACAAACATCATTAAAACTACTCAAGGCATTATTCTGCTGAGAAAAGTAAAGTAACCTGTCGTTTCTTTATACTGTAACGTTCAGGAAAGTTCCTTTGAGCTGAGTTTGTGTTTCATAGTTACAGCTTGTGGTGATCGATGGACTATATAAAGAAGGGATAGGTGCACCGGCGTGGAGGGATATGTTTAAGGATGGATAGGTGTGGGGGAGGGATCGCAACAACTACAGGTTGCATCATTATGCATGCATGACATCACAAGTCCCTTCCTCTGGCCCTCGGTTACGGGCACCTTGGAAACAGTCTCTAAGGGAACAGACGGGCCAAAGAGCAAATGTGTATGTTTGTGAGTATATAAATATATGCTAACATGAACATAATAACAACAGTATAATGTTATTTGGTACTTCATGTACACACATACACATTTTGCTGTGAGGAATTTATTTTCATAAAAATTTATATTCATAAAAGATTTCCCTAAACACAAATAATAACTCTAAGCTTAACCTCAAATGTAAAATCCAAACCTACGTACCTACAAACCTACGTACCTACAAACCTACGTACCAATTTAACTGAATGTAAATTGAATTATAAACCTCATCTTAACGCCAAGCCTAGAACAACACTACTTACAAGTTAGAACAAGCCAAACGTCCTTAAAGGCTTTAATTCACTATGGGTTAATATACTGTACTTCTGAGAAATGCTCGTTCTCAAAACTATGTTAATATAAATACACTCTGCAGTATGTGCTAATGCAGGCCATGCTGTCCTCACTCCCTGGTTTTAGTTAGGCATTGTGTCATGGCCAGCTCCCGGGGAATGCTGTTGGTCCGTAGAGAAATGGACCTTAAATGGCTCTCAGTTGGCCTTATTGATGCCCTGGTCCGCTGCCAAACCCCCACATTTCCACTACAAATAGTTCCTCCCAATCACCAACACACATCGCAAACCTGGCTGGCATCTGTCTATAAAACGACTCACTATGCACAGTGACACACACTGCATCCTCAAGTGGATAAGTGGACTATAGTCTGGTACATACTATGGTCTGGTATATAGTAAAAGTGTTAGCGTTTAAACTTATGACATCCTAAACAATAAGAAAAATTCCTTATTTAATCAATAAATAACATATTATTTTTTCACTAAATTGAAATAATAATAACATTTCATTCCACCCACGAATCGGTGATATGACACCACAACATACAAGTGGCAAGTCACCTGCCTTTAGAAAACTTATAGATTTTAACCTTAATGCTGAACAACATAACTTCCAAGAACCAAAAGACTCCCACCTCACTTTCCCAGAAAACACGTCTGTCACTTGTGTGACGTCAGTTCACTGTCAATGCCCCACGCCTTACATGTTTACATTTATTTTCTTCTCACTGTTTTTCTCCATCGTTATTAAAATGTTTCACTAGCATAATACGTATAGATCGAAAACAAAAAAAAACATTGACCTACTTTTTTAGACTGTCTTAGGTTCCAATTTGATGTGTCTAATTTCCTGTGCACAATGATCTTCTTCCCGCCAACACGCTACCCGACTAATGATTTGTATAGCAGCAGGGTACGGAATACAGTGCCTCTGTTTTTTGTGAATGGGTCCATCTTCTGGGAACTCATCCCACGATAATACACTCATCCAGGCTAATAGTATAAACATTTATTAGTAAAAAAATCCTACGTAGTTCAGCTTTAAGGGAAAGTGGTCATTTTTCACATCCCTAGTACCTACTGAAGTGGACTAAGTGGACTACAGTCTGACACATTCTGAAGTGGAAAATATGGTACATATGGAAAGAGTTGTATACAAAATAAAAGTAGTTTTGGGTTTGGGTGAATTCACAAGTTTTAGGAAGTTCCTAATTTGGACCAAAATTAGAAGATAAATGGAGTTCATAACTAAGACATAATTAATGAAATTAATCAGAAAGAGTAATTTATTAATTGTGGTCACTAGTAGTTAAGAACTCCCTCACCTGGATATTCAGGTTTTAATTAGGACATTCCCAAAAAGGGTGAACCCAAACAAGTACTTTTACAACTCTGCATACGGAAGCAAACTAAGTGGACTATAGTCTGGTACATACTAAAGTGGACTACAGGGCCTTGCATAAGTATTCACCCCCTTGGACATTTCCACATTTTTTTGTGTGACATCCTGAAATGAAATAGGATTGTATCTGCATTTTTACCATTTGTTTTACACAACATATGAAACACTTTGTAGGTGCAAAATCATTTTTATTGTGACACAAATGTAAAAGAAACTGACAACAGATGTGTTAGTATTCACTCCCCTGAGTCAGTACTTGGTAGAAATACCTTTGCCTGCAGTAAGGTATTGGTTTTAAACGTGTAGCTCTGGCTGTGTGTTTAGGGTCATTATACTGCTGGAATGTGAACCTACAACCTTAGGTGTCTTGCAAAGTGAAACAGGTTGTACTATATAATTGCCCTGTGTTTGGCTTCATCCATCTTTCCCTCAATCCTGACCCGTTTCCCAGTCCCTGCTGATGAAAAGCATCCCCATAATATGATGCTGCCACCACCATGCTTCACCGTGGGGATGGTGTTCTCAGGGTGATGATCAGTGTTGGCTTTATGCCACATATACCAGTTTGTGCTAAGGCCAATCAGTGAAATTTTGGGTTCATCAGACCAGATAAACCTTTTCCACATGTTTGCTGTGTTTCTCACACTTTTGGGAAACTCCAAATAAGATTTGATATTGGTTTATACAGCAATGGCTTTCTACTCCCCACATGTCCACAAAGCCCAGCTTTGTGGAGCATTCAGGTAACAATTGTCCCATGGATGGTTTCTCCCATGTCAGCTGCATATCTCGCCAGCTCCTTCAGAGTTACTTTTAGCCTCTTGGTTGCTTCTCTGAATTATACCCTCCTAACCCAGTCAGAGAATTTTGGTTAATGGCCTTCTCTAGGCAGAGTCTGGTTTGTGCCATATTCTTTAAACATTTTTAATAGTTGATTAAACAGTGCTCCGGTGTATGTTCAAAGTTTTGGGATAATTTTTTATAACCCAACCATGATTGGTGCTTCTCCAGAACTTTATCGCAGGCTTTTTATGACGGCTCTTTGGTCTTAATGACAATGTTTGTTTACATATGCACTTTAAAAAACTCTGGGGCCTTCCAGAACAGGTATTTATTTTGGGAACATGTGACACTTTAATTGCACACAGGTAGACTCCATTCACCTAATTTTTTGAGTTATGTGGGCCACTGGTTAGACCAGAACATATTTAGGAGTTTTATAGCAAGCAGGTTGTATACTAATGTATTCAACAAATTTATTTTTTCTTTTATTTAACTTTTGTATCACAATAAAAATATTTTCCAAGTGCTCGGTATGTTGTATAAAACAAATGGTAAAAACCAAATGCAATCCTATTTTATTCTAGGTTGTCACACAAAGAAATGTGGAAACGTCCAAGTGGGTAATTATTTATGCAAGTTGCTGTAAAGAGACTATAATCTGGTACATTGAAGAGGAATATAGTCTGTTACATACTGAAGAGGAGTATAGTCTGGTACATATTGAAGTGAACTAATGTCTGACAAATACTAAAGTGGACAAATTTTACTATGGTCTGGTACATACTGAATCGGACTATGTGGATGATTATCTGGTCCATACTGAAGTGGACTATTGTCTGGTACATACTAAAGTGGAATGTAGTCTGGTACATACTGAAGTGGAAAAAGTCAACTATTTTCTGTTCCGTAATGAAATGGACTATGGTCTGGTACATACTGAAATGGACTATGGTCTGGTACATACTGAAGTGGACTATGGTCTGGTACATACTGAAATGGACTATGGTCTGGTACATACTGAAATGGACTATGGTCTGGTACATACTGAAGTGGACTATGGTCTGGTACATACTGAAATGGACTATGGTCTGGTACATAATGAAGTGGACTATGGTCTGGTACATACTGAAGTGGACTATGGTCTGGTAAACACTGAAGTGGGCTATGGTTTGGTACATTCTGAAGTAAACTATGGTCTGGTAAATATTGGAAGTGGACTATGGTCGGGTATATACTAAAGTGGACTATCTAGTCCCTATTGAAGTGGACTATGGTCTGGTACATTCTGAAGTGGACTATGGTGTGGTACATTCCAAAATGGACTATAGTGTGGTAAACACTGAAGTGGACTATGGTCTGGTATATACTGAAGTGGACTATCTAGTCCATATTGAAGTGGACTATGGTGTGGTAAAAACTGAAGTGGACTATGGTCTGGTATATTCAGAAGTGGACTATGGTCTGGTGAATACTGAAGTGGACTATGGTCTGTATATACTGAAGTGGACTAGGGTCTGGTATATTCTGAAGTAGACTATGGTCTGGTAAAAACTGAAGTGGACTATGGTCTGTATATACTGAAGTGGAGTATGGTCTAGTACATATTGAAGTGGACTATGGTCTGGTATATACTGAAGTGGACTATGGTCTGGTATAAACTGAAGTGGACTATACTCTGGTAAACACTGAAGTGGACTTCGGTCTGTATATACTGAAGTTGAGTATAGTCTAGTCCATATTGAAGTGGACTATGGTCTGGTACATACTGAAGTGGATTATGGTCTGGTACATTCTGAAGTGGACTATGGTCTGGTAAACACAGAAGTGGACTATGGTTTGGTACATTCTGAAGTAGACTATGATCTGGTAAATATTGAAGTGGACTATGGTCTGGTATATACTGAAGTGGACTATGGTGTGGTAAACACTGAAGTGGACTATGGTCTGGTATATACTAAAGTGGACTATGGTCTGGTAAATACTGAAGTGGACTATGGTCTGGTAAATACTGAAGTGGACTATGGTCTGGTAAATACTAAAGTGGACTATGATCTGGTAAATACTGAAGTAGACTATGGTCCGGTAAATACTGAAGTGGACTATGGTCTGGTTAATAATGAAGTGGACTATGGTCTGGTAAATACTGAAGTGGACTACGGTCTGGATAATATTCAAGTGGACTATGGTCTGGTATATACTGAAGTTGACTATGGTCTGGTAAATACTGAAGT
>JACXGM010009325.1:0-27744 GCA_016801145.1 Umbra pygmaea
TTTCTACCCCATAGGTCCAAAATGGGGGCATATTGTGGCTCATGGGGCACAATATAGTCTATAGGCCCCATAATGTCTATAGCATGGATTTTTCTTTACATTGACAATTTAGGAAGGTTTTTCCATTTTTACATGGTTCGCCATGTTATGGAGGAATCCCCCATTGCTGCTTGCAGCTATATTTATTATTATTATTATTTTTCTTGTACCATTGGTGTCAATGGTAGCCCCTAGACCACATATATAAAAAGTTGTGAAATTTGGCATGATAAATCTGCAGCACATTATTAACTACCACACAAAACATGGGCCACTTTAGACCATAGGTGGCGCTATAGGACACGCCCTAATTTTCCAATTTTCAAAGTGATGCCCTTTGTATCCCATTTGTCCCAAAATTCTGAAATTAATTCCATATGCCTTATTTGTCATGAAGATCAAAAAAGTCTCAAGAACCTATAGTGGCCACCTTTTGGATTTCTCTGTACAATAAAGATTTAGGAAACACGTTTTTTCGCTACTCCTCCTACAAATTTTGTCCAATCTTCTTCAGAATGGGCACGGATCATCATCAGAGCAAGCCTCACAAAAGTTATCGATTGTTTTTTTGATTTTCAAAACCGTTAGCCTATTACAGCCAATCATTAATTTGTAGCAACGCCACCAAACAGGAAGTTGGGTCATACCTCTACAAATCTTTGAGACGTCAACACCAAACTTGGTATGTCAAGAGGAAGACACTAGAACTACTACCACACCAAACATGGGCCACTTTAGACCATAGGTGGCGCTACAGGACATGCCCTAATTTTCCAATTTTCAAAGTGATGCCCTTTGCATCCCATTTGTCCCAAAATTCTGAAATTATTTCCTTATTACTTATTTGTCATGTAGATCAAAAAAGCCTCAAGAACCTATAATGGCCAACTTTTGGATTTCTCTGTACAATAAAGATTTAGGAAACACGTTTTTTCGCTACTCTTCCTACAAATTTTGTCCGATCTTCTTCAGAATAGGCCAGCATCATCATCAGAGCAAGTCTCACGAAAGTTATCTATTGTGTTTTTGATTTTCAAAACCTTTTGCCTAGTACAGCCAATCAAATTCTTTAGCAACGCCACCAAACCGGGAAGTTGAGTCATTTCTCTAAATATCTTTGAGACGTCAACACAAAACTTGGTATGTCACGAGGAAGACACTAGAACTACAACCACACCAAACATGGGCCACTTTAGACCATAGGTGGCGCTACAGAACACACCGTAATTTTCATATTTTCAAAGTAATGGCCTTTGCATCCCATTTTTCCCCAAATTCTGAAATTAATTTTCATATGCCTTATTTCTCAGGAAGATCAAAAAACCTTTAGAACCTATAATGTCTGTCTATTGGATATCTCTGTACAATAAAGATTTAGGAAACAGGTCTTTTCACTACTCTTCCTAAAAATTTTGTCCGATCTTCTTCAGAATAGGCAAGTATCATGATCCGACCAAGCTTCACAAAGGTTATCTATTGTTTTTTTTAAAACCTTTGCCCAGTACAGCCAATCATAATCTGTAGCAATGCCACCAAACAGGAAGTTGGGTCATATCTCTACATATCTTTGAGACGTCAACACCAAACTTGGTATGTCATGAAGAAGACTCTACAACTACTACCACACACAACACGGGCCACTTTAGACCATAGGTGGCGCTATGGGACATGCCCTAATTTTCCAATTTTCAAAGTGATGCCCTTTACATCCCATTTGTCCCAAAATTCTGAAATTCATTTCCTATGCCTTAATTGTCATAAAGATCAATAAAGTCTCAAGAACCTATAACGGCCGCCTATTGGATTTCTCTGTACAGTAAAGATTTAGGAAACAAGTTTTTTCGCTACTCCTCCTATAAACTTTGTCCAATCTTCTTCAGAATGGGCATGCATCATCATTAGACCAATCTTCACAAAGGTTATCTAATATTATTTTTAAACCTTTGCCCAGTACAGCCAATCATAATCTGTAGCAATGCCACCAAACAGGAAGTTGGGTCATATCTCTGTAAATCTTTAAGCTATCAACACCAAACTTGGCATGTCATGAGGAAGACACTTGTACATTTAAAAAGTCATGGCATTTCTAACCCATAGGTCCAAAATGGGGGCATATTGTGGCTCATGGGGCACAATATAGTCTATAGGCCCCATAATGTCTGTAGCATGGATTTTTCTTTACAATGACAATTTAGGAAGGTTTTTCCATTTTTACATGGTTCGCCATGTTATGGAGGAATCCCCCATTGCTGCTTGCAGCTATATTTCTATTTGTATCCGATGGCATGGAATTACAATTGTTGTTACTCAATTGTCAAAAAGTGAAGTTTGAAAATCTGGACTAACATTATTTTCAGTATATAATATAGTATGTTCTATAGTTGCCATATCACATTAGTAACAGCCCAAGCACAGCTCCTGTAAGTATACAGATATTTTTTTGTGCTTTCAACTGCAGTTTTTGAATAAAATGTACTTTCTTTTTAACTAAATTAAGTTACATGGAAAATAGTATGGCTGTAATATTTGGTCTCTTTTCTGGAGTGACAGTGGCAGATTTAAATCAAGATTATAGCAGTGTTTGTCTTCGCTATCTGTTATTGGATAGCTTGCAAATGTTTTTGTTTGAAAAATACATCTAGACATCTACACAACACTACCGTTTGTGTTTTACTTGGCTGCCAGTACCTTATCCCTTCTATCATCATTTTCTATCGTCTTTTTTTGGGGGTGGTGTATTTTATTACTTGTATTGACAGAACAGTAGGAAGCAGAGAGGAGGGAAAAAGGTATGTAGAGGAAGACAGAGGGGGAAGGGCCCAGAAAGTCAGCACAGGCTGTGCTTGAACCCCCATTTGTGGTCAGGAGTAGGGAGCTTAGATTGCAACATCAAATTATTTAAACATTCTATCAGTATTTAAGGAGTTACATGAAGCTTGAGAAGAATACGAGATATTTCAGTGCTCAGGAAAATTGCTTTTGGTTAGGACAGTGGTTCTCAACTCTGGTCCTGGGGAGCGTAGAAGTAGGTGTTAAAGCAGGAAGACATGCAGGACAGTGGGTCCCCAGGACCGGAGTTGAGAACCACTGGGTTAGGGCAACTGGCTACTTTTCTGAATGTTATTTGGTGAGCTTTCTGAAGCGCAGAGCTTCTAAAATGACATTAACACAGGAAATGTATGCCTATGAGAAAATTTTTAGTTTTTTTCACATCCCTTTCTGTTTGCTCTGATTTTTAACTTTACTCTAGTACATTGTTTAAAAGATTTATATACAATGAGTATTTTCACTGCCCTGGACCCTGATCTCCCTGCATATTCATCGCCAGGAATACCAGTGTCTGCAATTCTTTCACCTATAGTTTCGTTGTTGGTGTCGGCCCCAACGATTGAGAGGGGCCTTTTAGCTGCATGAGGCCTGCTTTGAGAGACAGGAGCTACGTGCTCAAATTATCTTGCCTTTCGCTGATCCTTCAAGGGTTCTACGAATTGTGTAGGGCCTAAGGACTGGCAGATTACATTTTGCCTCATGCTTGCAGTATTCAAAGGCAGTTCAATGATTCTAAATTCTAAATTTTTTATCATCCCTTCCCAATTCCCACTAACCCTGCCTGTCAGCAGCCCTGCAACTCCTTAGACAGATCTGTGGGATGACGAGGGGCACGCACATGGTTCATCCAACCACATGTCGCCTGAGCCGCCAATCCTTTTCACACTATTCATCCAACATGGAAGCCTTTATTAGGATCATACACAAGATGATTATGTTCACTGACAATACTTCAGCAATTTATTTTATAGGCACCCATATAAGGTGTGGGAATATTGGTCTGAAATTGTATGACAGGCCAGTAAGGAATAAGTTGGATATTCCTTTGGTAATCCCAGTGTTGTATGCAGGAAATCTGTAGTGTAGATGTCTGATGACACAAATAAATTGATAACATATGATGAGGAGAATATGGACGGGAGAGACTATGATTCACTCTGCCTTTTAAATTAAAAAGGGATGCAATTTTTTCACATTAATGCCAGGAGTCTTCTACCCAAATCGGGCACCTTGTGTCAACATCTAAGGCTGCTGTGATCACTGTAACGGAGACCTGCTCAGACAGTTCCATTCAAGATGGTAAAGCGGTAAAAGGGCTAACAGGTTATTACATCTATTGTCGCGATCGAAACAGTCATTTAGGAGTGTGCCTTTTCATAAGAACTGATATAATTTTTAACCCGCGCCACAATCTTCAGGTGGATGGCTTGGAGGCAGCCTAGGTTGAGTTAATTCTTCCTAAAACCAAGCCCATCATTGTTGATGTCTGTTACTGTCCACCTAAACAAACAGACTTATACGAACTCCTTGAATCTGTCTGTTGTAAAAGCAATGTATGCCTAGAGAAAGAATGCATCATCATGGGTGACTTTAATACAAATCTATTATTGCCACGAAGTAGCTTGAAAGCGTCTCTTGCATGTCTCGGCAGTGTGGCTGGTTTACAGCAAGTAATTACTGAGCCTACTAGGTTGTCTATAAATAGCCAGTCCCTTCTTGACTTAATTTTGGTACCTGACTCTGGAATGATAAGTCAAAAAGATGTGGTGTATGTGGCTTTCAGTGATCATAATGCAGTCTCAGCCAATAAATGAGCATTGTTCCATCAAATACAGATGAACCAAACAGTACTCTGTTGAGGTGTTCAATCAAAGGCAAGCTGAGAGAGACTTTTTTGATGTGTTTGTATTTAATGATGTTGATAAGGCTTGGGATTTGTTCAAAACAACGTTTTATAGCTGCTCTTGATGAAGTCGCTCCAAAGAGGGAAACAATAATTAAGCATAGAAGTGCATGATGGATGACATCTGAAATTGATGATCTGATCAGACAAAGTAATAATGTTTTTAGAGTTAAAAAATCTAAACTCCTAGCTGACTATAACTCTTATGCATATCTTAGAAATTAAGTTAGTTACAAGGTACAAGCTACAAGGTAGTTACAAAGTCCGAATTGTATACAGATTCCATGCAAAACAGCCCAAAAAACTATGGAAAATGTTCAATGATATGGAATCAATATAGAAAACAAAATCAAAGTCTGGTAAAGCGGGTCTTATTATTGAAGACGAGATGTGTTTTGATAAGCGGCTGATTGCTGGCCATTTTAACTATTACTTTACAACCATTACTGCCAGTCTGGTCAGTAGATTGCCTGGTGCTCCTGATATGGAAAAACTTTTGTTAGTTCCTTTTATAGAAGTAAAAATGTCTCTGCAGGTGCATTTGCAATTAGTCATACCTTAGGTCTAGTACCTTGATACAGCTCTGACTCCAAAATGAATATATATAATCTGCCTCTGGGGACAGAAAAACCCTAGTCCCCCGGCACAAACTATTGCAGCATAACATCTGGGGCTGAGACGGGGGGACAAGAGACGTGGTCCTGCACAAGGAAAACCTTGGGCAGGAGCAAGCAGGCATGCTTCCGACCCACCCACATTGCCCAGACCACACCCCCAAAGGGTCACCGTTAGACCTATCCACCCTGGGGGTGGCATTGGAGTGAGGATATCCCAGGTGAGTGTGGGGAGCCTACCAGGCAAGCCAGCATGGGCGGTTCATCAGTTGCCGTTCTCTTTTAGCCCCCTGGGCCAGACTACACTATACCATAGAACTTACTGAAAAGATGAGTCAGCATAGACTTAAATGTTGTTTATTTACAAATTCTAAACTATAATACTGAACAAACAAAGCCTTTCTTGTCGGGGTATGTCTGTGTAATTCTTCCCATCAACCAGGCCCCCCGTGGAGCTACAGGATCCATTATGACCACAATATCTCCAATGGAAAAGCTCCTTTTTGGTCTCATCCACTTCTGTCTCTCCTGGAGTAGTGGTAAGTATTCCCTCACCCATCGTTTCCAAAAGAGGTCAGATAGGAACTGCACCTGCCTCCATCTTCTCTTCATGTACAGATCATCCTTAAAAAAGAGCCCAGGAGGGAGGTGTGGCTTTGACTTTAGGAGCAAAATGTGGTTAGGTGTAAGTGCTTCGAGGTCATTCGCGTCATCAGAGGCCTTTGTGATGGGATGACTGTTGAGATTTGCTTCGACTTCGCAAAGAATGGTTTGAAAACCTTCATCATCCAGTGTTTGGAGTCTAAGCGTGGAAGAGTGGACCCTTTTCACAAGACGAATAAGGCGCTCCCAAACCCCTCCATGCAATAAGGCATGCTGAATCGTCTGTTGATTCAACTCAGCAATGGCTTCCCTTAACTCCCTCTCCGCTCCTATGAAGTTGGTGCCGTTGTCTAATGTCAGGTGTGTCACCTGACCTCTGTGACATATTAAACAGCAAATGGAATTTATGCATGAGTCAGTATCTAAAGCATAAGCAACTTTGAGATGAACTGCCCTACTCACCATGCAGTTAAAGAGGACGCCGTAGCACTTCGATCTGCCCCAGCCTTTCTTTACCTCCATTGGCCCATAGTAGTTGACACTACGCACTCAGAGATTACCTTCCTGCAGGCAGAATTGGCATGAGTAATCCAGTATTGCTTCCTGAGAGAAGAGAGCATGTGATTTCTACCTGCATGACCCAGCTGTTTATGGATATGCTTCAACAGAAGTTTAGACACATGTTGCTCTTTGGCAATAATGACAGGATGTTTTCACTTCAGGCATGGCAGCCCTACCAAGCCTTCCTCCCACCCACAACAATCCATCCTCCAACACTGGGTCCAACTTGTAGAGGTCACTGTTTTGTTTGACAGATCCTCCGTCTTTCAAAACAGAAATCTCATCACAAAACCTCTCTTGTTGGAAAAAACAGATGATGGCACCTTCTGCCCTCTCAAGGTCACTTGTTGTCAGTGACTGTCCACGAAATGCCAATTTTTCCCTTTGCATCTCAACATGAAGGCGGTCCTTTCTTCGGCCTCCTTTGTCATGGCCAATGCTTTCAGAGGGTTCAAGAAACTTTCTCCTTTGGGACAAGGTTAGAAGCACATCTCTAATTCTGAGCATCCATGCCACAGACGTTTTTAGCTTCTAAAAATCTGAAAAGTGGCTTAAGAAGCCCTCCTGTTCTCCACTCATTACCTGTATCAACTGCACCTGTTTGAACGTGTTACCTGTATAAAAGACACCTGTCCACACACTCAATCAAACAGAATCCAACCTCTCCACAATGGCCAAGACCAGAGAGCTGTGTTAGGACATCAGGGATAAAATTGTAGACCTGCACAAGGCTGGGATGGGCTACAATAGGCAAGCAGCTTGGTGAGAAGGCAACAACTGTTGGCACAATTATTAGAAAATGGAAGAAGTTCGACGGTCAATCTCTACACACTACGCTAGGGCTGGGCGATAAAACGATAACGATATGTCTTGTGATAGACACGTAATCAATATCAATAATAAATGTTTTCGATAAAACGTTCCATAATTTCCTTTGGTTCGTCAGAAGAAACCAGCGTTTGCGAAGCAATTTTGGTTGCATAAACAAAGGCACTCACTCTCTGGTAACATAGTAACATAGCAACGTAGCGAGTGACACGCTAACAGCCAATCATTTAACAGTATCAAGTTTGGTTGCGCAATATTATTGTCTTTTGAGTCGTGTTGGATTCTTCAGTAACTGCAACTGAAACTGATAAGTGGAAAATTAGTGCCGCAGCGAGCAAGGAAATTGATTGTTGATAAAACAGGAAGTCAGCTCACCAGTATGGCATTTTTTGGTTTTTAAAAGTCTGACCGTAGTCAGACCAATGTTGTCTGCAAATTATGCAAAACCGTCGTCCCCACCAAGACTGGTAATATCACAAACTTGTTTTCCCCACCTTCTCAGGTCTCAGGTTTCTCTGTTTATATTTAACACTTAGCACTATTTTATTACACTTTATTAAGCATTTCTTTGGTATTCTAATGTTGCACCTTAGTGTAACAGATAATTGTTAGTGTTCATTGTGATTTTAGACTTATGTTTATATTTTAATTATTTTAGTGTTGTGTCCATGGTTGTGTTGACATTTCTGCCTTTATAACTGAGGGGATTAGTGGAAGGTTAAATAAAAAAAAATTAAATTTGATATTTTTTTTCTGCTCCTTATTCTAAATGGGTCATAAAACAGATCAATAATTATCGATATCGACCGAAATGAAACACATATCATGATATAGTTTTCAGCCATATCGCCCAGGCTTACACTACGCTGTCATGGATTTAAATCCTGCAGTGCATGCAAGGTCCCCCTGCTCAAGCCAGCAGATTTTCAGGCCCGTCTGAAGTTTGCCAATGACCATCTGGATGATCCAGAGGAGGAATGGGAGAAGATCATGTGTTCTGATGAGACAAAAGTAGAGCTTTGTGGTCTAAACTCCACTCGTCGTGTGTGGAGGAAGAAGAAGGATGAGTACAACCGCAAGAACCCCCATCCCAACCATGAAGCATGGAGGTAGAAACATCATTCTTGGGGATGCTTTTCTGCAAAGGGGACAGGATGACTGCACCATATTGAGGGGAGGATGGATGGGGCCATGTATCGCGAGATCTTGGCAAACAACCTCCATCCCTCAGTAAGAGCATTGAAGATGGGTCGTGGCTGGGTCTTCCAGCATGACAACGACTTGAAACACACAGCCAGGGCAACTAAGGAGTGGTTCCGTAAGAAACATCTCAAGGTCCTGGAGTGGCCAGTCTCCAGACCTGAACCCAGCAGAAAATCCTTGGAGGGAGCTGAAAGTCTGTATTGCCCAGCGACAGCCCCGAAACCTGAAGGATCTGGAGAAGGTCTGTATGGAGGAGTGGGCCAAAATCCCTGCTGCAGTGTGTGCAAACCTGGTCAAGAACTACAGGAAACGTATGATCTCTGTAAATTTAAACAAATGTTTCTGTACCAAATACTGAGTTCTGCTTTTCTGATGTATCAAATAATTGTCGTGCAATAAAATGCAAATGATTTTTGTTTTGGATTCCGTCTCTCACAGTTGAAAAAATACAGACCTGACATGCTTTGTAAGTTGGAAAACCTGCAAAATCTGCAGTGTATGAAATAATTGTTCTCCCCACTGTATATATATATATGTACACTCACCTAAAGGATTATTAGGAACACCCGTTCAATTTCTCCTTAATGCAATTATCTACTCAACCAATCACATGGCAGCTGCTTCAGTGCATTTAGGGGTGTGGTCCTGGTCAAGACAATCTCCTGAACTTTTGTGCGTGAAAATCCCAGTAACTGAGCAGATTGTGAAATACTCAGACCGGCCCGTCTGGCACCAACAATCATGCCACGCTCAAAATGGCTTAAATCACCTTTCTTTCCCATTCTGACATTCAGTTTGGAGTTCAGGAGATTGTCTTGACCAGAACCACACCCCTAAATGCATTGAAGCATCTGCCATGTGATTGGTTGAGTAGATAATTGCATTAATGAGAAATTGAACGGGTGTTCCTAATAATCCTTTAGGTGAGTGTACATTTCCCATATCATTATAAAGCTTAAAATCTCAGGAATCTATTTAATGTCTCAGTTTTACAATAGTTATAACAAAATAAAACATTAAACCTTATAATGTGAGCTATGTGACTTGCGCACAAGTAAACATGCGCCACAAATAAAATAGAAGGTGGATTATTAATTTGTAAGTAATATATACATGTCTTATATGTTTACAGAGCTTAAAAACCCAGGTGAAATCCATCTTGTTATGTGAAACTTACTATTTCATTACCATCCATGTATAAGCATCTATTCTGAAGGTAACCACAGGCACGTTGTTCATAAATCATGTGGGACATGATTAGAAGTGTTTCCAGGACTTATCTCAATATATGACAGTGTAGTTGTCTTTCAAAGAGAATGTAGAAAAATAAAAACAGATAAATAATATGCATTTTTCTTTATTTCATCTTGTGCCATATTCACTGTGTACATTTATTCGAAATAAATTTTACATATCCAAAGAATTCAAAGTCTTTCCTTTAAAAAAATATCAACCATATGAATGTACTTACTTCAGGTCCAGTGTAACAAGAGGCTAACTCTGGGTATATTTTTTGGCATAATTTGACAATTAGGGGACAATGCTTTTTTATACATTGTCCTGTGTCTTTGGAAAAAAACAATGGACAAAAAGAGTCTTTAAACGCTTCAGATTAAAATATATTTGCTGTCAAAGTGACTCCTAAAATGAATGGAATGCTAATGTAAGGTTAGCCAGTTAGCATCAGAATCCACCCAGGGCTGCTTCAACTTTTGGGTCTAAGCCTTCCCCCTTGGTAGAAGTATATTTCCCAAAGAAATGCAACGTGATGGCATTTTCATCCGGGTTAGGAGACAGACTGTCTTTGTTCAAATGTGTCTGGCATACTTCAGTTTATATGGAGGACCTTGGTCATCTGTTTCATAAGGATGACGATTTTAAACATATTACGGCCATTGCTGTAATTCATTTCACGTGCATCTTTCGTTCATAGGTTCAACCCCAGGGTTCATAAACAGAGGCTTTAGTTTGTTTCCGGATACATTCTGTAACGTTGCGGTCCTGAAATTGCAATTTTTTTACATAACAAGATGGATTTTATTGGGAAATCTATGCTCTATGTCATTACTGGGACATACGGCATTGATGCAGTGTTGAAAATTTAAGTGGAAATCATGTGTGTCGGCTGTGTAGAGTACACAGAGATGTCTTGAGAGTACAGACACAGGAAGATCTTGCCCTTTTGCATGATGCCAATACTCACAAGGCAGAAAGACAACCCCTCTAAAGCTGAATTCACACCAGACACAGCAAAAAATCCCCGTACGGCATCGTAATGCAAACACATGTGTACACTGCAATCAACATTGTATTCAATCTTCCGAATCTATGAGATGGAAGGCAACATTGCATATAACTGTCCACCAGGTGACTGGCAGGAGCTGTTTTCAGTTTAGTATTCATTGACAATACGAAACTATCTACTGAGCTGTCAAAGCTTGTCTTGCAATCTCACACACCCATAGATGAAAGTGAAATATTAGCTATTTCTCGGAGGTAAATCAACTTCCGGTTCTGTCACCGTACGGCAAAGCACCGCACAAGTTGGATTATTATTTTTTCTTTTAAATAAGAAAAAAAAAAGTTGGATTATTTCAACTCTTGCGACACACCCGCCGCACTGCATCCACATTTTGCCGGTTCCGGTAGATTTGCCGCAGCGGTACGCATTGCTTCCTATTGAAATGAATGGACTTCCGCCGCAATGCAACCAGTTTGCCGGATCTGGTGTGAATCCAGCTTAAGACAGGCCTTAAAAAGGACAGTGTCCTAAACAGCCTGTCTTTCTACCACGTGACAGCAGTGGTGGTTCTACATTGAATTACAACCCGGGCGAGACTCTTTTTGAGCGCCCCTGCCCCCTTACTTGGTCCTCTGCGAACCAGATCAGTCCGAATCCTGTCAGTCAGATGTGAGGGCCAGTTAGCAGGGTCGGTTGACATAGGCTCATTCTCAGCAGTGGATGGATTTACAGCGCAGGCACGGGCAGTCAATCACTGTTCTGAGACGTCAAGTAGTTAACATGAGTTCGGTGCTTGAAGAACCATTAGTTGCTTGGTGCCCCCCGCACCCCCACGCCCCTCTCCTTTCCCCTTCTCACACAGCTTCTGTGCACTGCACCTTCTCAGCAAGCAGGGAATTTGCCAATTCCCCCACATAGGGAAACAATAGAAAACCATGTTGAAGATGAGTTCTCACAGACTAACTCCGTGAACCAATCAAATATGCACCTCGATAGTAGTGTATCTTTCTTTAAGCTTCCGCATTTTTGTCAAATGTGTTTATCTTCAATCTGAAACAAGTAATATTTAAATGTTCACCCGCCAGAGTGGCTGGTAGATTGGGAATATTTACCTGCCAATTACCCGCTTTTGGCGGTTGGCAGGTGTTAATTTCCCACCCTGGTACCAGCCAGGGTCATGGTTAAGGGTACCACTTATAGATCAGGCATGATGGTGTTTTTGTCCAATGACAAAGATAGGGACCCTCAGTTTGGGCTTATAAAAATACATTTTGGTTCTGGAGCAAATGGGCAGGTCGAAAATAAAGCTTGTTGTGCACAAGTGGGAAACACTGGGGTTGAAAAACATATTTTTGCGTACCGTGTGCTCCCCACTAAGGATTTGTTAGCTATTGATGTAGAAGAGCTAATTGATCATCACCCATTACATGCAGTCAAGTCATACAGAGAACATGATGACACTTCTTACATCTCTCTGCTCTACAGACATTTTTTGACTGCAGTTAAGCATGTGAACATCCACTGTCACTATTTACACTGCTTTGTTGACGTGAGAACACACCAACCAAATTGAGTTAGACTTAAGTAATTCTGCCTCAGTGAAAGAGGATCAGTATCACCCCAGTCACTCAAAGCATTACATAAATATTTAGACTACTTAGAGGGGATACTACTTGGACTACTGAGAGTGGATAAAATTGACTGTAAGTAAAAGTGGGTTCTTTTTTGGTTTATTGTTTTATAACTAAACCCTATACACAAGTCTATGACACTCACCTTGATATATGATGCATTGGTCACTTAAGACAAGAGTGTACTGCTGATTGCCTGTACACAGCTAGCCAAACCCATTGAATATTAAGCTCAAAATATTATTTATATATTTTCTTTTCTGCAAAAGGGTTCTAATGCTCTACCAGCTGCTGCATCACCTCAACCTTCTTCTAATGAATCCAGAAGTCATGATGCTGACCCTGTATGCCCCCTGGAAGAATTGGAGACAGATCAAGTATTGGTGTTAAAAACAGTTCCACCACTAGTTTTTGTCTCTGTTTAAACATTGGCACTCCCAGTTGCTAAGTGTTCTGGGGAGAGGAAAATATGTGCCTTTACTACAAATCAAGTAGAAGTTGATGGATGGAATGAAGCACTAATACATTTATTAATACGTACCTTACAAGTCTTTAGGGGTCAAGCACCGAAGGTGCGGAGGCACCTATTGTATCTGTTAGCGTTCTTATTATTATTATTCTTTTTCTTCCGACTGGGCGTCTATGGCAGCCCATAGAACCGTTTGCGGGAAATTTGTTTTGGTTTGACATTTTGGTGGCTCTAACTCATTGCCTCTAGCGCCACCACCTGTCCAAAGTTTCAAAAATATTATGCTAATAACTTTTGAACCGTAAGGCCTATCAAAATAAATATTTTTTTCCTCTGATTCCTGAGCTCATGACGATTCGATTGCATCCTATGACGTCATTTTCCGTCATAACAATATGTCAGCCATTTTGGATTTTCCAAATAACCTACTTTTGCGAACTTGTCCTAGACGGTTTGTCCGAATTGCACCAAAATTGCATTAGATCATCTTCAGGCAGTGCTGACAAAAAGTTATGGAATTCAAGTGGATTCGCTTAACCGTTTTTGATAAACGCTCAAACTAATTTTATGTAGCGCTTGCGAAAACAGACGTAATTCTGTATCTCCACAACGCTTAATCGTATTCAGACCAAACTTGGTATATGTCATCACAACCATGACCTGAGGCTACATGCTGCGTTTCGGCGCAGCGCCACCTAATGGTCCGGAGATACGAATAAAGGCTATTTTTTGCTCATAACTTCTGAACGGTTTGTCCAAAAATTATAAATGTGGTCTCGTTAGATTCAGGGCGTCATGCCCGAGTCGACAAATATTTAATTTTCCCAGATCGGTCATTTTGAATTATGTGCTAAAATGCTGTATTTCTTGAATGCATGAACGAATTGTTACGAAAGTTGGTATGGGTAATCAGTACGATGCCCTAAAGGAGCCTGAGAAGTTTCGAAACATCGCCACCTACTGGTAAAATTAATTATTATTATTTTTCTTCCGACTTGGTGTCTATGGCAGCCGATAGAACCGCTTGCGGGAAAGTCATGAAATTTGGCATACAGACAGAGGACAGTCTGAAATGTCACCATTGCAAATTTGGAGTCTTTAAATCAATCCCTCTAGCGCCACCAACTGATCAAATTTTAACTTATGTTTAGGCTAATTACTTTTAAACCGTAAGTGCTAGAGTATTTTTTTTCTTTTTCTGATTCCCTAGCTCAAGACGATTCAATTGCACCCCATGACATCATTTTCTGCCATTATTGTTTTCTTGCCATTTAGAATTTTCTGAAAAACCTACTTTTTCAAACTCCTCCTAGGCCGTTTCTCCGATTTACACGAAATTTGAATGAGATCATCTTCAGAACATGCAGACAAAAAGTTATTAGAAGCTTTTTAATAAACCCAACCGTTATCGAATATCAAGCAAACAATTTTTACGTAGCAAAGGCGAAAACAGATGTATGGCTATATCTTCGCAACGCTTTATTGTAGTCTGACCAAACTTGGTACATGTCATCACAAGCATGACCTGAGGTTACATGCTATGTTTTCAGAGCAGCGCCACCTGCTGGTCCGAAGATATGAAAAACTGGCTATTTTAGCTTATAACTTCTGACCGTTTTGTCAAAAAATCATACAAATTGTCTTTTTAGATCCAGGGCATCATGCCGCGTCGACTGATATCCAACTTTTACATGTCGACCATTTTAGGTGTGGGCCATTTTGATATTTGTACTAAAATGCTATATTTTCTGAACGCATGAACGTATCGTTACGAAACTTGGTATGGATCATCAGTATGATACCCTGAAGGAGCCTGGAAAGTTATGACCAGCACCAGACCAGTGCCACCTAGTGGTCAAATTAATTGTTCAAATGTTTATTACTGGGTGTCGTTAATGCTAATAAATTTTCAACCATAAGGGCTAGAATCAAAATTATTTTTTCCTCTGATTCCATAGCTCAAGATGATTCAATTACACCCTATGACATCCTCCTAGGCCGCCGTTTCTCCGATTTTCACGAAAATTGAACCAGATCATCTTTAGACCATGTTGACAAAAAGTCATTAGAATCTTTTTAATAAACCCAACCGTTATCGAATAACACGCAAACGAATTTAACATAGCGCTTGCAAATACAGCTATAAGGCTTTATTTCCACAATCCTTTATCTTATTCAGACCAAACTTGGTATATCTCATCACAAGCATGACCTAAGGCTGTTATGCTCTGTATTGAAATAGTTCCCCCTGCTGGTCAAAAGCTACCACACATTAAATCATATTATTATTGACTGTATATGATTTTTTCACACAGTATGCCTACATTCATATTTAAATGTCTCCAATTACTTCATGCTACAGTTGGTCTGCCACTCCTAGCCATGTTGGCATGTCGTATCCTTTTTTTGCGCTTGGCCCCACAAATGTCTGCTTGAAGCTTTAATTTGTTTTTGTTTTTGTAAAGCTATTGTAGTAAACACCAATGGCACATATTTAAGGACTAAATGTATCAGAAAAGTACATTTAAAAGTTAGATTCAATATTGAGACCAACTTTGTGATGGCTTTCAATTAATTTTTTTAGCTGTGATCACACCATGTTCATTGTATTTACAAATATGTACCCATACACATACAGTACCATTGGTTTTGCTGGTTGTAAAATACAAATACCTGCATTCAAACTGGACTGATATGGGATAATGCTATAACTATTTTTAGTAGTCGCATTAACGATTTAAACATTTGAACAAGTTGGGACAACCCTTCAGTTAACTACTTAAGTTATCAAGTAGTAGTTATTATTGTTCCTCAATTTACATTTAACATATTAAAATGTAGGATGTGTCCCTCTCAAAAATTGTGATTAAGAAAATGTCATGTAATCGTCCCCTCCAAAGTTCATGTCAGATTTTCGCCCCTGAATACAAGACATAATATATTTTCTGTACATGTATCATTTTCTTTAATTTTGCTTTAACTCTTGTTTCTCTTAATTGTTCCTTATCTGTACCTGATGTGTGTTATCTCATCCAAAAGTCAGTCTTGGATAAGGAAAGTTCAATCTTTGTTTCCAGGAAATATGGTACACAAAAGCCAGGAAGGTAATGAAGAATGGAGCAGTGATCCACTACCCAGCCACGGGCTTCCTCGACGAAAGACTATGGAACGTTAAAAAGAGGTCAAACCGTGGGTTCACCCAACAAATGCCTGAAGCCAGCCAGTCATGAAGGGCATACATACCATGTGACACAGGCTCCTAAAAGTATTTTATTTACATTATCACTTACAGAAAATGTATGGCGTTGTAGGAGTGAAATGATCAGATTTGTATGTTCTTTTATTTGTTTCTTGAATTCGGCAGATAAAGAAAAATACACTAGGCACTTTGCATTTTTTGACACTCCCTCCTTAAGCGTATTGAAAAGGTTTTCAAAGTTGTCATTATTGAACTTGTGCCATGTATCAGTTTTACAGTTAAAACTTTCATAAGCGCGTGTTCAGACAGGGACAGGGGAGCCGGCAACCGGTGGTTTCTTTTCTTTGATCTATCTTTCTGTGTCTGTCTGTTTACGGTTGGAACAAATATGGTGGAATACTTCCAGCAATCGAAGCCATTCCCCTCTGTCTCAGGAATTTGTGATATGGTCAGGCACTCCCTCAGAGCACACTGCTTGGGACAGTTGACATGTGCTTCAAGGCATTTTATGTTCTTGAAATCAACTAACCCAAGCAGTGTGCTCCCACTTGGGAGTTTCTGCAGCAAGTTGTGTATCAGATTGAGGGATCTGAATCAAAATCAGTCAAATTTCTTAAGACTGCCTTGCTTAATTGCATAACTGCTTAATTGTGTTAAGCTGCAGTAAATGATGCAACCATGTAGTGGATTTTTTGATGTTCCACAGGACTGATTATAGCAGCTGTCTAAGAACTACCAGTCTCTCACACTCTTGACGACTGCCGGAGTGAGACCCGGGGGGGGGGCCAAAACTTCCACTATGTGTAGTCAAACAAGAAGCTGAGATCTCAACATTATACTGTATATCAGGATATATCACTTTGGGGCTTGCTGGATCATCCCATAAAGGGAGTTTTGGTTTTACTACATGCAAGACATGTAGATGATTTTCTCCACAGAGCGACTAGAAGAGATTAATGCTAGCTTTCTACAGGGAAGCATAGTCAAAATGTGATAACCCAGTCCTTTTGGTCCCGGATAGTGCCGCCGAGGCGACACAATCTAATTGTTAATGTACTCTTTTGTTCTCCAATTCCAGCCAGTGAACTGATCTGTATTTCGTATGTAGCGGGTGTTGGGGGCGTCCCTTCTCAAAGGGAAATATAAGTCTTTGTTTAAGGTTAAACAGATGAGATCTCTTTAACGACTCTCCTGGCCACACGTTAGTGCGTGCCATAGCAATTGTGTTGAATAAATGTTGTGATAGACTGTACCGTATAAGACATGCTTAGATCGTAGATCATATTTAGAAGTGTTAGACGACATGTAATTCTTGGTATAATTGTGTAATTCTGTGTCCGGTTGAAGTGTTGTACTTCGATGCCCTTTAACTGGAATTAAATATTATTCACTTACTAAGTTCTGTCATAGACATTCTAAATCATTTCCCAGAACATCTCCGGTGGAGTTATTAATGGGAATGTAAGTTATCTTGTTGTGGTCTGCTCTGAAGTTTCAGCCTTTATTACGCACACAGTTCAAGCTAGGTAGCCTATGTTCACTGAGTATCGCGAGTAGCGATTAAGTTTTCCCGGGTCGCTGTAGTATCTCTTTCCGTAGCTGTTTACACACGGATAAATGATCATTTGTGAGGTCAGATGGTTAGATAGGAAATATCAACAACGTCTATTCTATAAATCCTCTATAGGCTTTTATTAAGCATTTCTCCGTTCTTAACTCAGACTATTGCAACAGGGGAGGAAAGGTAATATTAATTATTAATGCTTTAACTTCATAAGTGCATCTTAATTGTATCCTTTTACCCCATTACTACAACCAGTGTTTGAACACTTTAAGCCTTAAGTCCAGTTATTGAATGTTGTCGAATGTTTGAGAGAGAATGTTTGAGAGTTGTTAATTTTTCTAATTTTTTCTTCTAATATTGTTACTACAGTGTGACCTAAAATAAGTAGGAAAATAAATAGGTCCAAATGTGGGTTTTTATGTAGATTTTAATTTAATTTAATGCAATAAAAATGTAAAAGTGCTTAAAGTGTATAATGTAATGTAAAACAAGGTTTAATTTCTTAAATAAAGCATACTGGCATAGTAACCCAAGTTAGCTTATTTTTACCCAACTTCTGGGATAAATACCTGACCCAAATTTTTGGTTAAAATAACCCAACATTGTAATTAATATAACCCAAATTTTTTAAGCCCATGGGCACCTGGCCTGACACTCCCATGTGTTCCTCTCCCCCTGGGAAGACAAAATACTATTATTAATGAACAAATATACAATAGACAATACTAACACTAATTACACACACACACGCACACACACACACACACACAATAGGCCTATCTCTCTCTCTACAAACAAAGCTCTCACTCAAACTAACATTCTAACAGCCCAAGGCACAAAGCCACCAAACACACCAACCACCTGAGCAGCAAGTCAACAAACCCAACAGAGAGAGCTGTAAAGTCAAAGTGGCCTCAACCATTACAAAACACAGACCAACAGTCCTCCAGCAGAACCAGAGAGCTCACACATACCATGCCAAAGAGAGAGACTAACAAACAAATTGCACATATATACTGCAGGGAAAGGTATGGTGATTGGATTCAGCTGCACCGGATAACGGGGGGATCTGCACCACATGTGGGCAAACTTACAAACATACAAACGGAACAGAACATGATGGCGCCGGGTGTTATGGCATGCCGTCTATTTGTCCCTGTGTCCTTTCTCTCTCAGTTGTTTATTGTTTTTATAGTGGCGTCTTTGCTGGTTGTAAATACCCAGTCGCTGTTGGTGTACGAGCGCCAGGCACTTTATGACATATGTAACTTTGTCGGGAGGATTCCTCATGATTATGGTCAACAACAGAAATCGAGGCTTCCTCCGTTTCTGGCTTCAGTACCGGAGGAACTGTTTTGCCGTGAGCCAGTTTTTGCACGCGGTACACGCTCAGGCATACGTGTGAAGATTGGAATGGTGGAAAGGACGATGAACAGGGATCGTGCTGTGCATGTCAGATGTCAATCCGATTTTGCGTGCCAACAGCGGTGGATTCTTCCTGTTTACCCGGTGTCTCCTAAGCCCGATCAGCTGTTGCAGTCCTGCTGGTCACAAAGGATGCGTGGAAGGGGAGGTGCTTGTCTGGATAACCTGAGTTACCTGGATTGTAATACTTCATTGGGTGTTGAGGTAGGGAAAGTCCAAATGGCTCTCCTTAACGCTCGATCACTGTCTAATAAGACGTTTATCCTCCGTGACTTTTATGATTCCCACGAGTTGGATGTAATGCTTTTAACAGAGACGTGGTTGCATGGTGGTGAATTAGGTGAATTAATCTCCTAGATTGACAGGTAGGGGGGGGGGTGGCCTCACTTTAAAGGCAAACAGTTGCTGGACTTCCCTGTTTTTACTAGTTTTGAATTGCAGCTTTTCACCTTGAATAATCCCTCTGTTGTTTTGGTTGCTGTTATCTATCGTCCACCCAAATATCATGATAAATTTATTTCTGAATTCGCTTTTTATCCAGCTTTTTTCTGCCATACAAAAGAATTGTGATTGTTGGTGATTTTAACATTCACATTTGTTGTGATGACAAGCCTTTGGTCAAAGACTTTTTAAATATTATTAAGTCTTTTAATCTTACACAATTTGTCACTGGATCAACACATCAGCGCGGACATACACTTGATCTAGTGTTAGGTTATGGGTCGTCTGTATATGTAAATGAAATTTCTGTGTTACCTGTTTTAGATCACTCATTAATTTTATTTGAACTTTTAATTTCAAATTCATTCATCCTTGGGAAATAAACAAGGACAATAACGCCATCTCGTTATATCAGCACAACAGCTTTACATGATCTAGGTATGGGTTTGCCGGATGTGGTCGATCCAGTATTTAATCAGGGTCTTTCAGTTGACCTCCTTACAGCTAATTTTAATGGTATTCTTCGGGGCCTTCTTGACTCTATGGCTCCATTAATGACTCGGAGGTGTCTTATAAAGAACCATACCCCTTGGTTAAATGATGATCTACAAACACTTAGAAAGAGCTGCAGAAAACTTGAACGTCAGTGGCGTCACTCAAAGCTTGAGGTGTTTTGTCATGCATGGAAGGACAGTTTCACTGCATGAAAAGTGGGATTTTCGTCAGTAAGCGGCACTGTAGATTGTCATGGAACTTCAGGTTTACAACTGCACACGTCAATTTGCAGGCAACATCGAAAACTGCTGCGAATTCTCGGAAATTGACATGGGCCTTGCTTGGCAGTTGTCACCCCATGACCCTCCTCCCTCTAATTCTAGGGGAGGCTTTAACATGTAAATGAAAATGCTGTGAGGTATTCAAATGCAAATCAGGGTAGCAGGGGGAGTTTTACCCGAGTTTTTTCTATAAGGTATTAACTTCAATTTAAGAAAATCTCTAGTATAAATAGATCAGCTTCAGTATAGCCTAATTATAGACTCTTAAATTTTAGATTGAATTTATTTATTTAACCCTCGCGCTGTCCTACGGGTCCGTGTGACCCGCGGGGATTCTGGCAGACGAGCGCTGTCCTAGCGGGTCACTGTGACCCGGGGGGATTCTGGCCGACGAGCGCCGTCTTAGCGGGTCCCTGTGACCCCGGGGCTGAATTCTGATAGACGAGCGCCGTCTTAGGGGGTCCCTGCGACCCCGGGGCTGGATTCTGACAGATGAGCGCCGTCTTAGCGGGTCCCTGCGACCCCGGGGCTGGATTCTGGCAGACGAGCGCCGTCTTAGCGGGTCCCTGCGACCCGGGGCTGGATTTTGGCAGAAGAGTGCTGTCTTAGTGGGTCGCTGCGACCCGCGCTAGGGAACGAGTGTAGACGACGGCAAAGACCGAAGGACTCTCGGAGGCCCCGCTGAGCCCAGGTCGCCACGGGCGCTACTTTTGACCCCGGGGCTGGATTTTGGCAGACGAGCACCGTCTTAGCGGGTCCCTGTGACCCCGGGGCTGGATTCTGACAGACGAGCGCCGTCTTAGCGGGTCCCTGTGACCCCGGGGCTGGATTCTGACAGACGAGTGCCATCTTAGCGGGTCCCTGCGACCCCGGGGCTGGATTCTGGCAGACGAGCGCCGTCTTAGCAGGTCCCTGTGACCCCGGGGCTGGATTCTGGCAGACGAGCGCCGTCTTAGCGGGTCGCTGCGATCCGCGCTAGGGAATGAGTGTAGACGACGGCAAAGACCGAAGGACTCTCGGAGGCCCCGCTGAGCCCAGGTCGCCTCGGGCGCTACTTTTGATTTAAAAATGAGAAAAAAATGTTTTCCGAAAGCTCGCTTCAGTGCGCAGGAGGCCCCGCGGCCCCTTTGCCATGGGAATCAGAGGTCCCGTGGGTCCCGCTTTCGCTCCGCGCCCCAGCGGGGCCTTGCCGAACGTGATGCGATCTCTTGCCGAGGAATCGCGGACCCCCGCCCGGCCCCTTTACCAGGGGAATCCGAGGCCCCACGGGCTCCGGGTCGCCTCGGACAAGATTTCCGGTTTTAAAATTAGACAAAATGTTTCCGAAAGCTCGCTTCGACGCCGAGGAGTCCCCGCGGAGCCCAGGCACGGCGACGAGGACGCCCCGCGGCTCCCGCGTTCGCTCCGAGTCTTGGCTGCGGGACACTCCGGAACGCGATGCGATCTCTTGCCAAGGAATCGAGGACCCCTACGCGGCCCCTGTACGAGGGGAATCCGAGGCCCCGCGGGCTCCGGGTCGCCTCGAGCGAGATTTCCGGTTTTAAAATGAGACAAAATGTTTCCGAAAGCTCGCTTCAGCGCGCGGGAGGCCCGGCTGAGCCCGTGCACTGAGCCGAGGATGTCGCACGGTAACTCATACTAATATTCTCTCTCTCTTTTTTTTTGGCGAGTCTTGATTACGAGATCGCGCGCTCTCACACACACACGTCGTCTTACGCTCGGACGCCTCACAGAGCCATGACCGCACGTTTCCCCGCCGCAGTGGCAAAACAGCTCACCTCCGGACGTTTTCCGGCGGACGCCTCGGAGGTCGACGACGACGACGAGGAGGAGGACGACGAGGAAGAAGACTATGATGATGATGATGATGTAGACGAAAATGAAGATGAAGAAGAGAATGAGGATCAAGGAGAAGAAGACCAAGGACTAGAAGAGGACAATGGTGAAGAAGAAGAAGAAGAAAAAGAAGAAACGAGAGAACGAGAAGCGTGCCGAGGCGAGGAAAGCGACTTGGACTCGGAGGACGACGGCGACGAGGATGAGCAGCAGCGACGCGTCACGTCGTCCTCTTCTTCTTCCTCGTCTTCTTCTTCGGACGAGGAGGATGAGGAGGTGCGCGGGCAGACCTGGGTGTCGAGATGTGGCCGAGTGCGATGGTCCTCTGTGGCGCCGTGGAGCGGCCCCGGGTCCCGCGTCCGAGACGCCGCCTCGGCGTTCGCCCTGTTCTTGACGCCCGAGATCGAGTGGCTCGTGGTGGCCGCGATGAACCTGGAGGGCGCGCGCCGCTACCCAGCCAAGGGCGCCTGGAAGCCCGTGGACGCGATCGAGCTGCGCGCCTACGTGGGCCTGCTGATCCTGGCCGGCCGGGCGATATTCCGCGGCACCATGCCCCTGGAAGCGTTCCACAGGCTCTCGCGGATGCTGCGCTTCGACGATCGTGCCACGAGAGCCGAGCGACGGGCGGGCGACAAGCTCACGGCCGTGCGCGAGGTCTGGGACACGTGGACCGAGCGGCTGCCGCGCCTCTACAACCCGGGGCCCGAGGTGACCGTGGACGAGCAGCTGGTTCCGTTCGAGGTGCGTCCGTGTCTGTGTGTGTGTGTGTGTGGTACGGGCCAAGGGTAAACAAAGGAGCACCGAGCTGTCATTGTAACAATCATCTTCTCTCTCTCTCTCTCTCTCTCTCTCTCTCTCTCGCTCGCTCGTGTTCCACAACATCGTCGACGTGTCCGCGTACAACGCCTTCGTGCTCTGGCAGGAGCTGCGCCCGGACTGGATGCCCGCCAAGCAGAACAGGAGGAGGCTCTTCCTCGAGAGAAGCAGGCTGCCTCGCACCGAGGCGTCCGCCGCCGTAGTCATGGCCGTCTGCCGCCAGGCCGGCGGAGCTCGGGTCGAACGAGCCGCCGATGCCCCCGAGGTCGAGGAGCCCGGGGCTGCGGCGCCCGCTGGCAAGAGGAAGAGGTGTCAGGTGTGTCCGCCCAAGAAGGACTGCAAAACACACACGGTGTGCCGCGCCTGCGGTCGCTACATCTGTAGCGGCTGCGCAATCCTCTACTGTCCCACGTGCGCGCGGTCCGCAACTTTCCCGGAACGCCGCTGACCGCGCGATGGACACGCATCTTTTTCTCCTCGTCCTCATCCTCCTCCCCGCTGTTCTCCTCCGTGTTCTCCATCTTCTCCTGGGTCTCCTTATACCACTGCGCATGCGCACTCCCCACACCACAACACCGCATTCCAAAACCCCAGTCGACACGCCGCCGCAGGTCGGCTTTCACTGGACCCAGACGCTCGGGACACTTTGACCCACAAGGACACGGCGCGTCTACACGAGGAAGGGCAACGCAAGGGTTAAAAAAAGAGGCGTTCACAGAGGCGTTAAGGTATTTTCTTCAGTCTTGTGACTTCCATCTTTTAACTGACAGCACACTGTGTTTATATCACAGAGCTTCATAGGCACACCGTGCCAATGTCGATATTGAGAAGTACATTATTTAGGATAAAAAACACTAGGAGGGATGCAAACATTAATACAAATTGGAACATATACATAACAATGGGGGGGGGGGCAAATCATTGATACAAATATGTTAATGTTTAGACGTTTAGCATGCTTTCAGTGTTTAAAAATGGTTTAAATATTAAACTAAAATTAGGCCTGTTGTTTTCGCGATTACTTTAAAACTCTGGCAAGCAGCTTGGATATAAGATAATATTATGAAACTGCAGATTATGATGGATGCAATTAATTAAATTTCATCCAGGAAAAGCGTTGTAAAAAAAGCATCTGTCCAGCATACACATATAATCTATGAGCCTACACAAAGCCTTTTTTCGGGCTCAGTAAACATTTCCATGGTAACCACAAGTTTGTCACCATACAAATAAAATACAATTATTTATCTCAAAACAAGGTTGGTGCCCCATGAACTTTTGGTGTAAATCACTTAGTCATGTCGTAGCTGGTTTTAAGGCTTATACTACAATTATCAATTGAGAAATGTTATTGTATTCTTACATCCGAAGTATGCTGTGGGCGGGACTGTTGAGGTCTATAACAATGAATGCTATCAGTGGGCTGTCTTGTAAGCTTACTGCCGTGGTGAATAAGCAGTTCACCGTAGTACATTCCAGGTTGCTGTCGATGGAGGATAGGTTGGAGTCGAATATCTGTGTGGAAGAGACTAACTCTAAGAAGAGAAGACTGGTGCAAAATCCCAAGATTGCGGTAAGAAAGTGTATATAACCTTTTTTAAGTAGCCCAAGTTAGAAGTATACTGGTAGCTTCGTAAAAGAAAAAGTGAGCAGATCCAGTGTGATGTTTTATAAAAGTGTATTTTTTTGGTCTTGTAATTTACAGGAAGCAGTACATTGTCTTCACAAATCGGAGACAAATTGTAGGCGCTACGAACCGGAGCAAGGGTAAGATTTAAGGAATATACTTTCATTCTTCTGTATAAGGAAATATGTATGTTAATATAGGTATACCAAGCTTAACCGTGCATTTTTTTGTTTGTTTGTGTTTAATTAACTTTTATTGTGACTTACTTTTTTATTCATAGCACTCTCATTTAATTGTTTTTCAGCTGTGTGTAAGACATTACGAGACAGTACGCAGAATCTCCAGGTACAAACAACCAGCGGCGGAAGCGAAGAGTTCAGCTCGGAGTCGATCGAGAAGAAAGAGTGTAAGACTATTAGATTAGAATAGATTTTTTTGGTCAATGTGACAGTTTTTCAGATGCATTAATAGATGTGTTGTGTCCATATGCAGTGCATCGTGCAGTGCTGATTGTGTTTATTGATTTTTTTACAGTGTTTCCGGAGTACAGGGCAACGCACCACAGACCTCTGCAAAATAACCCGAATTCAGACAGAATGCCGCTAGTTACCTACAGCTCTGAGTCGGAAGACAGACACTTCGCCGTGCTGTAGGTTTTGGGCTCTGTTTCCTGAGCTTCCCATTTGTTGTGTAGGCAGATCTCCTATGCTTTGTACATAGTTGTGTTAGTGATAATAAAGCTCTTTAAATAAAATTTATAATTTTCCTTTCCTCAATATATTCATTCATGTCCTTGATGGTAATAATGGTAGAGTCCATAGGATAACGATGACATATGCTATTATATTGTATATATATAGCCTATCATATTAATAAATATATATGAATAAATACATATATGTGAATTTTATTATTGGGATTTACATTTATAATGACCCAGGGTGACCAATAGCGACAGATCTGCCAACAAATCATGAGTGATTTTTCTTGTTTAAAAGTCGTGGTTTCATTCAATACTGAGTGAGGAAATTCAAGCCAGGCCAGACATTCTGGCCAGGCGCAGTTTAGCTTTTATTCATATGCTAAGTAGAGCCATTAGCTCTGAGTGAGGAAATTCTGTCCAGGCGCTGTTTTGCTGCTATTCAAATGCAAATTAGACCAGGGGCGGAGTGGGATACATTTTCCGCCCGGGAGTTTCATGGTGCACCAGCCCATTTTTTTATGGGGGTAAATTTTAACGGCAAATTATCTACCCACTTTCAATGTGTAATTTCCTACTCTACATGTTTCATTCATTTATTTAGAGAGAGACAACTGAGGACCACTTATAGAACTGAATAAATTCCTGAGCATTGCATTGGCGTTTTGCTTAACAAATAGTTTTATATAGGTAAAGGATAGCTAGTGCCTTACATTAAATATGATGTTATAATAATGGTCAATTAGCCTAATAATTGATAGAAATTTTAATACAGGCCTTTTACCAAAGTACAGATTTCTGAGGGGATTTTACTTTTACTCCAGTAGGCTATATGTCATGTGTCATGTATTACAGTGTCAATAGCTTCTGCCTAGCTCAGCCCTGTCAGAAAGGTCACTTATGGACGATGAACAAATATGCATGACGGTTTTTTAATGTAATATACACTACCTCTCTCCTTTCTTGGTCTTCCAGTATTGCAGCCTGTCTCAGCACAATTTTGTTTTGTATCCCTGTTTTTCTCATTATTCTCTGCAAAGCAAAGTTTATCATCATAATTATGAGTGAGGGCTTACCATGTGTTTGTCTTGCACTGCACTTCTTTCATTCTCTTATTAAATAAATAAAGTGAGCTACTATGAGAGTTAGGCTTTACTCTATATTTCAGCTACACATTTAGCTAGTAAATACACTTTTTTTTCAGTACGGTACATAACCAGAGCTCTTGCATGCTGGCTAGCCATCTACTGGCAATGTAAAGCTAGATACTGTAGCTAGACAGCTGACTTAAATATCAGCAACTATTTTCCTTACCGTTTTGAAAACTAAGTTCCAAGAGTCTGCTTTGTTTTGGAAGAGTCTTTCGATTTCTAAGCAGACACATAAGTTAGCTAATATAGTAGCAAATATGGACGTTATAAAGAAGTTCTTTGTATCACATCATCTGCTCCGTCTCTACTGTCGCGCGCACTCAGAAGAACAGACTTCGGAACGCGCTGTTGGAGGTAAATTAATCACGTGCAGGTAGAACACATTTAGTGATTCTACGTTGGCAAACAGGTTGCTGCAATTAGAATTTAGATAAACATTATTAACACATTTCGCTTTTCTTTTTTGGCTTTCCATTATTAGACTTACTCACACACACTGTCTGTTAACTTTACCGATAAACTTCCAAACCTGACATTGAAAAAAAGAGGAGTTCGATGGCTTCACGTCAGGGCTATGCCATTTGGGGAGGGGCCGCTCACTGATCCCCCTATATTTCTGAAAATCCTAGACATGGTTGTGACCTGCACTTCGTTTGTGCTTTCTGAGTTTGTATTGAAATAAGAGGCTGCTGCGGGCCGCTGTACGAGTTGAGCAGAGGCTGCACAGTTTGACAAGCGGGCAACGGCCGCACACTAGGTGATAGTGTTGGTAAGAACTTGCAATGTATAACTATTATCAGACCAGCCCTCGCGGCCTCGAAACACTAGCAGCCCACCGGGAAAAGTCCCGACACTCCCGATTGCCACTCCGCTACTGAATTAGACCCATTATGGCCCTCCGCGAGCTCTCCACATACGTCATGGTTCGTTTCCGTCGATATGTGGCATAGACGAACGCGACGTTCACAGGCTGTAAATTGTCGTTAACTGACGAAAATTGGGGAGATTTCTGGGCGTTTATGGGGACGAAAATCCCACTTTTCATGCAGTGTTTGGCCAACTACCAATCTAAGATGTCAGCTGCGAAAGCACACGGGTCAGAACCCGCGGCCATCAGAGGCGGGCTGAAGCTGGTACCCGGGCGTGGCAGGGGGGCTCTACAGCGCCCCCTGGAACGGGATTCGAACACTTGTCCATAAATCAAACACGCTTCCATGTAATAATGTGAAACTTGGTACACTTATAGATCTCATCGGGCCGAACAACTTTCGTGCTCTAAGTTTTACG
>JACXGM010009326.1:0-13196 GCA_016801145.1 Umbra pygmaea
AAACAGCTTCTAACTAAAACAGCATAAAGGGTAAGGGAAAGAATGCTTCAGCTACCAAACAGCTTCTAACTAAAACAGCATAAAGGGTAAGGGAAAGAATGCTTCAGCTACCAAACAGCTTCTAACTAAAACAGCATAA
This sequence comes from Umbra pygmaea, assembly GCA_016801145.1. NCBI lineage: Eukaryota > Metazoa > Chordata > Actinopteri > Esociformes > Umbridae > Umbra > Umbra pygmaea. The sequence goes on from JACXGM010009326.1 coordinate 140, forward strand.
AGGGTAAGGGAAAGAATGCTTCAGCTACCAAACAGCTTCTAACTAAAACAGCATAAAGGGGTTCAAACTTTTTAAAACCTGGAACTGTGCTCTTTTAGAATAAACACATTATCACATATTAGATAAGTTCCTATTCAGTGATTGACAGTTTTTTTGACTGACAGTTTTTGTGAGGCAGATGCATTCTTCATAATCTGTTCTTCTAATCTACCAGAGCCTCAAATGGGTATAATAATATCAGCAGAGCTTCGTGTTGCCAAGGTTCATCTAATTCAATTATGTTCTATAATGACATGGTTGCCAGAGTCGATTTACACTGTCGAGCTCAATCTGACCAGAGAATCTTGCCTAAAAGGAAGCCCAGTTTTAAATCAACACTATTTTTAGTTGGCTCAATGCTTTTCCTTATGTCCACCCCCCCAAATAATATATAATGTATGTCCCCCAAAACTCACTCCTACGCCCCTGGGAAGAGGACAATTTTCCAAGTTCCCTCAAGGAGATGTATAAAGCTATTCGCCAAAGTCGTCATCGTGATCTTGCCTGCTAGCCTGGCTCGGACAGTGAAGTGCCCCGACGTGAAATATTTTGCAGTCAAAATGTACATCACAAGTGGAACACTCATTTGGCTCTGCCCCACAGTTCTGACCACACAGAAATATAAACATAAAAGAAATCCACAAATTTTCATTGAATGTACCCCTGAATGTACAACCATGTGGAGCACGTTCCCTCGCTTGCTCCAGTGAAACCTCTGCTTTAAAAGCTATCCTGAGGTAAAGGTCCAGGATATTCCTGAGCTAACATACACAGACACTCACATTACACCGTGTAGCCCGTTGGCAATAGCACAGTACGTATCTTTGTCAAAAATAAAAACACACTTCTACCATACTTGCCTTGATCCGTACATTCACAGCCCTGCCAGACTGAACAGGCGAGGGGGGTTTTAAAATCTGTTTAAAAACGTCACAACATGTGGACAATATTAACATGTTACTGACACATTTAAAGGTCTGAGTCTCAAATAGGACACTAGTCTCTACATAGTGCACTACGTCTGACCAGAACCTTTTCAAAGCAACAGGGTATCATTTGGTAGACCTGAGAAAGTCTCTGCAAGCAATGGAAGGAATAACCTGTTCAAATACACTGCAGTTTCACATGAATACAGCCTTGAGGGGCTGAGAGTACCTCCACTTAGAAATGTTCGCTAGTGAAAACACAACCGAAATAATGTCTCTAACACATTTCAAATGTCAATTTCCCAGAATATCAAATATTGTAGTACATGTCTGTTGTTATTATAAAAAAACATTCCCAGCCAATCAGGAAAGAACTTAAGTCAAAAGCAAAGCAGTGATCCTCAACTATTATGGAGGCCAGACGTAGAATAGGAGTTTTGCTTGGCAGATCATTAGCCTTGGAGAGCAGAGTCAAAAGGCAGACGCCATCACTCACGGCCTATTCAGGGTGTTATTCCAGGACCAAATGGGTGTCAGAACCAGGGGGTCAGCGGTGAGACCACCTGCCAACTCACGCACACACATCCTGCCATGTTGGTGAAACAAGCGCCAGCAGCTGACAACACTGACTGCAAAGAGTGGTCTGGGGCTAGCGCGCACACGCACTAGTGTGACGCAAAATTGACATAAAGTGCACTCCTTTGTTGCTGTGGTCGCCACCCTAACTCATCACATCGCCAAAAAGTGTAAACTGTACGTTGTAATCCCTTCTCCCTCTCTCAACAGGACGTTTATTCCATTAGAGTAGTTACCTCAACCAACAATAACATAGAATATTCCCAATCATATTAGCTCTGGCCTCACCAGCTTCCTCTCCCTGTAAACTCTAGGATTTAATCTGTTTGGTGTGTCAGGTCAAACCGTTGCAGGCAGTAGTCTCACCTCTACAAAAAGCATTGCTCGTCTCCTCCAAAAACTGCACTGCCACTCAAACTTCAGGTTTTCCGGTCCCGGCCAAAGTGCTAGATGTCCGGCTGCATGTCCACAAAGCTGCTCACACGGGGCCTACTTTATACACGGAGGCTTCCACCTTCAGGTTTCTATCCAAGCTTTCAGTGTGGCACCAAGGATAAGTAAATGTTCTAGCTCTAAAATGCAGTGTTTCTCAGGTTAGTTTGTATCACAGAGCACAGTGATGTCTCTCTGTCTCCAGGGACTGACTGTGGAACCCCAGTGAGGGGCTGGTGTGTGTGTGTGTGTGTGTAAGCTGGTCACCGGGCCCTCCCTCCTGCCTTTCCCCTTCAGCCCTCCCATTGAACTTCAAACACACTTCAAGAATCAACAGCCACAGCTGGGCGAGTCCTCGACCCCCACACCCACCCCCATCGCGTTCCCCTCACCCCTCCTCCGTTCGTTTCTCTCTCAGATCCTCACTGGCTTCAGAATTCCTCTGGCCACATGACTGTCATGCTCACTGTATTCTACACTTCTGTTTGTTTACACACACACTCAAGCCCTTTTTACACTACGATAGATTCCGATAGCTTTCAGCAACATTTTCAAAATCTGTTCGAAATGACACCGGGACGAGACACAATTCCAGTGTATAAACTTCTCGAATTCCAAGCGACCTCCGGAGGTAGTGCATGAGAGATCCCAACTTGGGCTTTGCTAACAGCCCAGGAGAAATGTGTATTGCGGGGGAATTCTTCGCTGTAAGTCAATGGGCTGGGCTGGTCTCTGATCGCAAACAGCTCAAGACCTCTTATATGATACAACCACAAATGCGTGATTGTGTCTCATCCCGATGTCAGTTCGAATAGGGCCTCAGTATCAAGTGGATGACATAGAGCAACACTGACTGACTATCTCATCTCTCTCCACTCTTTCTATTATAAAATTCTGTCTTACCATTATGTGGTTTCTCTAGGCAGCAGGTCTCTGGCGATATTAACTTTTGTGAGCACTAACTGATATTAGCATAGCTTATTCTATGTTAGCATAGAGTTCTGATTGGTAAAAGGATGCCATCATACTTCTTGTTGTTTGTACCTCCACGCTTTTATCTTGGCCAGGTCACCGTCTCAAATGACAAAATGTTCTTAATGTGCCCACCTGGTTAAATAAAAAATATTTGTTGATGTGCTTGTTTATATTAGGAGAGATTTCAACCACATGTAACTAGACATCTAGGGAAAAGCACGAGGTGAGATAACATTTTATTGTGTAAACTTGCGGTTCTCGATTGAATATCCACTTCTTTTCACATGGCCTCCCGAGGTAGCATATGACCAGTTTTGGACAGAGCCCACCTGGAGCTTTAAAAATGGAAATGCAATTGTTCAGGAATGTGTGATTATTTTTTAGAACTTGTCTCAGTTTGTACGCCCTTTTGGTTGGTTCACTGCTCATCTTCCAGGTCAATGGGCTGTTCTGGTTTCTATGCTAAGAAGCTATGATAGCAAGCATCCAGTGAGTTATCTCATGACAATCCATGACACACACAACCACACAATTGCCGCTATACGACAAGTCAATGCAAATAGAAACAGTATGGAACTTATTATTCAAATTATGCAAACAATATTTTTTTTATAACTTTTGCAATCTAAACTGGCCCTATGTCACCACATACAGCCCCAATCCTCCTCAAGCCTGATTGACCAACATTGAAGACTCCTCTTGCTGATCACAATGACGTAATTGTGGTGGGACACTTACTGAGGAATGTAAAAATTAAGATTTGATGTATTTCTGATCCTCAACAAAATTCCACTTGGAAAATTTTTATTTTATTTTAGGCAATCAACATTTTGGACCATGGGACTCTTAAACATGCATGAAGCGTCTTCATGAATCATTTGCCGAAGGTCTACACCATTATTCATTGTGATGGGCTGAAAAGACGCGCATGCTTAATTTAAGAGCCGAATGACAAATGCGTTTCCATCTTTGTGTCAAGAACAAAGGACCTTCGATCCAGGACACCCTGCCACTATGGGGAATAAAGCACAACAGTTTGTCACATGCCAAATTACCAGGTACATTTGAGAAATAACCAAGATTTAGGCCTAATCCTCAGAAGGGGAGAGGAAAGAGAAAAAGAGATTTACGCTGTAAAGAGCATTTCTGGCAGCCTTTTTTCTAAGAGAAGTGATCAGACCTTTTAAAAGCTCTCAAGTACTTAGTGTCTTCTTGACACCGCAAAAGTCATTTTTATTAGCTCAGAGAAAAACATATTCAGTTTCCCTTTAAAAGATTTTTATCTAAAGCTACATTTAAAACCTAGGCAAAAAAAAATGTTTTGCAAAGTAGGAGATATAGCGGTGCATACCCTGTAAAAAAGAACGAAAAAAAGAAAGCGAAAGAAAAGGTCTTCACAACGCCACTTCAACTCTCCCGGCATGGACAATGACAGGGTGACAGAATGGCTGAAGACAAAGTACAAAAAGACACATCACAGAAATAGAGGCTGTGCCTCAAAGACAAAAGAAGAGATATTAGCCATTCAAATATAGACTGGGCTTGTGGCCAGAAGCCACTGTGATGTCATTTAGAGAAAGCTCTAAAAATAAAAAATAAAACTGTTGACATTGTGGACTCCTATGCTTCCTAGAATGGTGTGTGTGTTTCTGTCCAACCATCCCAGCCTCTCAGGCTTTCTTTAGACCAGAACCTCTGTCCTGATGCAGACATGAGCCATGCCTCACTGCCCGCACTCTTAGTCAGGGCCAGGGAGCTAAGTAGTGAAACAACCGGGGTGCATGTCCTTCCAGTTTCCTCCTTTCCCATTGTAAAGCCCACTGACCTTCCCCCTTGGCTGCCATTGTGGGGATAATGGAGATATTTCAGCGCTGTGCCAGCCACTCGGACAAGCCTTGGATGGATGATGGCTTGGCTGGTATTCAGATGTCCGTAGCCTGACGAGTCAATGTAACTAATGAAGGGTTTATGCTGCAACCTTTGGCACTGCCAAACGCACACACATTCTCAAACACGCTGACGTTGTAACCCAATCCATCCAAATTCATTCTGCCTCTACATTCCCAAGCCCTTTTTGCTAAGTCAGTGAGACCCGGCTAGGAGTAGAAATAAACCCCTCACGTTAACTGGAGATACATGACGCGGTGCACATTTAGCGTCCTCAGATTGCATTGGATATGACAATGACCAAAGCATTCAGAAGGCAGAAAAAAACAACCTGGGACGACTTTATTTTGTTTTTCTAAAATGTTTGTGAGTTTACTAGTCCAGTCAAAGTTAGCTAGCTAACAGGATTTGTTTATCACAGGGTAGGGCATGATAGGTATAGCTCAACATGGGACATTCAGTCACGCCTCCTCTATTCTGCCAACACTGTTCTAAAGATCAGATATCACACAGGAGTCAATGTCCAGCACAGGGGCCCAAAGTGATGTAGTTGGGCCATTGGTACAAAACAATATCCTCTATAAATGAACAAAATTTTAACTAAATTTTTATGGGGGACAACTACACCCACAAAAAGTTAAAGTCAGACAATATAAAAACAGATCTGTCTGTTATTATATTGTAAGAATATTATATGATTATATATGTTTCTCTGGTAATTTCATAGCAAACTATCACGTTTTATTATTGTTTGCCAGATAGTTAAAAACTTCAAAACACTTATTTGCACCTGACATTTCAATTCACGTTGATGAGGAATATATATTGGATCTAAATATCAAACTGTAAGTTGAAGTACAATCCACTCCTTAGTGACATCAGTCAGGGACCCCCTACAGAAACAGGTTTGAATGGAAAATGTCCCGTCAACCCAAAGTCAACATGCCCAGACCAACATACAACCAAAGTCCCAGTGGCTGTGAACCTAAACTCCCAGACTACTTCACCTGACCACCACCTGGTGTGACCCCAATGTTACGCCCCCTTTTCAGTCTCCACGGCATTGCAGATTGACCTGTTATTCATTAGTGCTTTTTTGGCACGGGAAACATTTGTCAACTTTGTTAAAACATGTCGAAAATAATAATAAAAGCTTTAGGTGAAAATAAAACAAGTCTACAATTTAAGTAGACATCACACACATGTTTGAAAGTATTTAGACATTTTGAGTGTCATGAACAGTGAAAATGTGCAAATCGTTGCATGCTAGAATGAAGAGGTAACATAACTAGACATGGATATGTTAAAAATGAGTTTTGTTGAAATGTTTGTGTTCCGCTGGTAGTCCTTTCCTCGTGGCAACGGGTCACAAATACTGCTGCCTTGATTAAGATACATAACCGTATTTCCCCTAACAAATATGTGAATTTTTCAATGTCTGATCTTGTTTCAAATCCTTTCTGTGTTTGTAGGATCTGAGGAAATGTTTGGCTCTAATGTGGTCGTATAATTGTCAGGAGTTTAGAATGTGTAGCTCTGTATCCAACTTGTTTTGTGAGCAGTGCGCACATAACCTGTCTTCTCGTCTTCCAATGATTCATTCACTTTCCCTGCATTGTTAAAATGTTCCTGAACTGTGATTGGTTTGTGCACGCACACATGCACCACACATAGAGCACTGAGGAACAAACAGACACACACTGATTCTCAATGCACATCCATTATCGTCCTCTATTCAATCTCTATTCACATCACAGGGACACATCACTGCTGGGTGTGACCTTACCACTGCACCATTCACACCTGGATAAAGGTCGTTACAGGGCCCCTTTAGCTCCACAAAGCCCCAGTTCTGCCTGTGCCATCTAAAGACCCAACCACTAACCCTCCAATGGAGGTGTTGCTCCGTGCCCTTCCCAGGTCGGTGTTAATATTCTGTGTCCCTACCAGGATGTAATAAGCAGGAATGTGTGAGACAGCAGTGAAGTGTTACCCACACTTCTGGGACAATAGGAACAGTAGAAAGACTCAATAAAACATAATAAATCCCAAGGTTCATGGTAATCTGCAGCATTGGCAACTCCTGAGTGGAAATAATCGGAATTAAACTGGGAACAACTTAAACAACCTCCAAATGCCTGTATAGTGCATTAGGTTTACCAGGGCCCAAGTCGAATGTAGTGCACAAGAGAGGATGTGAAATCAAGTGTGTAATCAACTCTCAACCAACCTGAACTACCAGAGCAACCACAAAATCCGATATTCTACTGCCCCTGTTCCGGATCTCACCTTCCTGTTAGAATTGAATGGTTACTATTTTATTGAGAATGCTACATAATGATGAAATTACAAACCCTTTGCAATTACTGGTAAACAGATTTATCGTAACTTCACAAACATTTCCAAAAGTCTTTGCTGAGCTGCTATTGGCCATTGGTCGTCAAGCAGTCTGTTGCCCACTTCCTCCAATGCACATTTACTGCTGTACATGCAGCCCTTTTAGAGCGGGGGCGTTATTTGTGAACAAACTGGGCTATATGTGCACTTGTGTTTGCAAAAAAACATTACTTTTACATAAAAGTACAACATGTATGATGTTGTTGACATGCCTTTTAAATATGACAATAAGTCTGCAAATAATTCATGGCATGTCAAATTCACCACTAGTGAGCCACGCAACAACAGAGGTGAAACTAAAGACTGCAAGTGGCCTAATGAATGCCTGATGATCAACCGTGTTGTCCTTGAGCATTTCAGTTAGTCATAATTGTTCCTCAAGGGCACTTTCAGGCAGCCTAAAAGCAGAAGCTAAATTTTAGATGGATATTATTCAAACTGACAATATTCTTTCTCTTTCCATTGGATGTGTAGGAGTAATTCCTGCTCATAACACTAAGATGAGATAAACTCAGTTCTGCTCAGTTTAAAATAGTCTGGGGTAGAGCTGAGGACATAACGGATGAAAACGCAATTGTTTTAAATTACAAGAATAGGATTTGATTGTTGACTTTGTAAAAATATCACCACTTAAAAAGGCAGTCAGTGACTTTTTGGTCAATGGTTCAATAATGTCCACTTTTGAGCTAAAAAGTGTTCCTGAATATGTTCACAAAAGTACCATGCTGCAAGGTATCACACTTCTTAATGGCAGCTCGTTAAACAAGGACACTACATTTTCCCTCCATAAGAGTGTGAAGTCCTCTATCCTCTATGAAGAATTAATATGGTGTGAAGTTAGCCCGTTCAAGGAACTAATAAAAATTACACTTCTGTTGAAGAATTGACCTCATATTATATGTGTTTGAAGGTTACTTCTATTCGTAGAATGGAAGAAATCGATACCCTCAACTTCTTAAGAGATTCGTTAAACAACGGCTCTCCATCACTTACCAACCAGATGGTTTGACTAACCCGAGAACACCGCGGTTGTACGCGGTCAGTGTGATACAGCTACAGAGGTCAGGTTGGACTAAAGACGTCGTCTGGGAGGCAGAATGGGGTTTCAGCTGCATATTACAGTTTCCTCACCTGTTCAGCTGCCCCAGACGTAGCTCACCTTTCATTGGGAGAGGTCACAGTGACCTCTGGTTATTAAAGTGGAATGTATCACTTAACAATATCAAATTAGACTGGGAAATGGAGGGAACTGGCACAGCGCTGAGATACAACTAATGAAAGAGAGAGATAGAAAGAAAAGGGTAGAGAGGACACAAACGCAAACCTAGCATATGAGGAAAATCTAGGGCAAGACTACTCCAAAAGACCTACATTCAGGAAAAATATATTCCCAGTATATATTACAGGAGTTTGTAGAGTGACATTTTGGGACACCAGTTAAACATCTACTCATGTATCCACAAGTAGGCTTTCTCACAATCCAGTTAAGTTAGCTATTAGCCAAAACGGAAATGGGACTCCCCCCACCCTGCTGCCTCATCTCGGCATAATTTAAGACATTATTTTGAGACGGGCTTTGTTCATATGGCGTTCACAGCAGACCACCCACCCAAACAGGACCCAACCCAGAGTTTAGCCGAACACTGCAAGCTCCATAGGGAACAATCAGAGGAAGGAAAGGAATATCTACCTAATTATTATAATTTAATCCAAACAAGCAACAAAACATCTGCTTCTTATAGTGAGACGGGTAACTGTCATTATATTAAGCGCACACAGACACTCATCCCCCACGAACGCACTATAAACCTACACACTCATGCACAGTCATCGCAGAAAGGAAAGCCAACAGACAACAATGACAGTGACGAGTCAGCAAACTGGAAACGTTCCCAAAATCTTCACACTGGGAACATTTTCGCAACGTTTGCTAAATTCCCATGACTTTCGGTTGTAGAGTGATAACATAACATAATACTCAATTATAATAACTTTAATAATGATTAGCTTGTTTTTGGAAGAAAAATGTAATTAATCTTACTTGAAATGTTCATTTATTTAAGTATTGGGCAAAATATATGTAAAAAATACCACAGAATAATTGCCAAACATTTTCACTAGGTTACCAGGTAATATATTTACACAATGCATCAGTCATTCTTCTAGAATTATTCTGCCATAAAAAAGTGTATTGGGAATTTACTTATTACATTGTATAATCATATGCAGACCTTTTGTTAAAACCATGTTCAGGAAACTTTTTTATTTTTGTTTGGCTTTAAAGAACTAAACTTGTCTGGTTTGCTTGATAGAAAACATATAGTGACATTTGAAATACAACTGTATTATTGTTATTGTTATCCCTATAATTGACCAAGAAGTAAAGTGTGAGAAATGTGCAGGAACTGAAATTACATAGTGTCTGGTTGATCTATGTATTCAGCTTACTCAGAAGAAATTACCCTGAATCCCATCTCGTATTTCAGCTAAGAAAATAGCAGTATAACGGCACATTAAAATGTTTTGTCATTCACAGTTCATTAAGAAAACAAATGACAACAGAATGAAATTGAAACTGGAATGTGTGGGAACCCCTGTAAGCCAAAAATATTTAATGACATATCGTGTGCAGTGATGTGTGAACGTGTGCGTGTTTCTGTGTGTTTGTGTGAGTGTTTGTTTCTGTGTGTGTGTTACATCACCATAGCTCTGCTCTGTAATTGTGCCTTCTATAACTGGCTCTTATGTACCGTGTTGCAGAGAATGTAGGCCAGCCAACCGGCTCTGCGTATACAGGCTCATAAGACACACCTTCAAGGGGGTGAGAACACACCTGCATGCTTCCGCTGAAGGTAACCCACACAGACCAATGACACAATACATTCACTTTCCCATAATTCAGTACAAGTGGAAACCAATGGTCAGCCTATATGTAAGCCCTTTTGGATAGCTGCAGATTTTCCCCAGTTAAAGGTTTGCACTCTTTGGACAATCAATCACTTTTCTCATTGCAGTATGAGTGACAGGGTAGTTTTGCTGTCATGGTTTCAAAGTAGATACAGTATAACACAAAAAACGTATGGTATGTTTTTTAGCAATATGTGGTGTGGTATATGGCCACTATATCATGGCAAAAGACTGTTCCTAGACTGAACGAAGTGCTGGATACAGTCCTTAGCTGTGGCATATTGGCCATAGACCACAAAACCCTTAGGAGGTTTGCTATTATAAACTGGTTGCCAAGATAACAGTAGAAGTACTTTTATTTCCTACCCATGGTATATGGTCTGAAACACCACAACTTTCATCCAATCAGGACCAAAGCAACAGGGTTTATATATTCAGGGCAATGATTTACTGTAGTATGTTGTGTGGCTTATGTTGTACTGTAAATTGCAAAAAAAGAGATTGTGAAAATACTAACCCCTCGAGCTTAATTTATTCTTCACTGTTAAAAATATAATCCAAAAAGGGCTCTTTATTTGTCCCATAGGGGAACCCCTTTTATGGTTCCAAGAAATACAATTTTTGGATCCAGTGGAAACTATTTTTTGTTACATTTAGAAACCTTCTCATTGAGGTGGATCCCAAAAGGGTTCCGTATGTCACCAAAAAGGGTTCTCATTGGAACCAAAAAGGTTATTCTAGGAACCACAAATGAAGAACCCTTTCTGGATTATTTTTTAAGAGTGTACCTCATCATCCTCAGTAATTCTCTACACATTGTGATGTCTGTTTAAAATTATGGAATTGTATATTTGATATTGTTTTAACTTTTTCTATTCTATTATTTTCATTGCTATTACTATTTTCCACTTGCTTTGGCAATGTAAACAAATGTTTAAACTGCCAATTAAGCCCTTTAAATTTGCTGCATTTTGTGTGTTTGTGACGGTTAGTGAGCTGAATTTGGCACATCTATGTTACAGCAGCATGTTACACCAGCTCTCTATCTGGCTGTGGTTCATGGCTGAACATACAGCCTTTGGTGAATGAGCTTCTGCTGCTCCACAGCTATTTTAGGTCTGGAAAGAAAATGAACTTTATTTCTGTTCAACTCAATCTCTCTCTGTGTATAAAGCATTGCTTTATATTGCCCAGATTAAAGGTATAATAAATAACAACAATTAAATAAACCCATTTAATAAAAAAATATGAAAGTGTTGTCATAAAAATGTGCAAAACGTTTGTATTAATGACTGACTCTCTCTCACTGTCTCTCACTGTCTCTCTCTCTCTCTCTCTGTCTCTCTCTGTCTCTCTCTGTCTCTCTCTGTCTCTCTCTGTCTCTCTCTGTCTCTCCCAGCTGTCCAGCAGTAGCCTCACCTGCAAACTTTCAATCACTCAACTATTGCGCTCATCAACCACATTCATCCACTCACGTTCAGACAAAAAGACACATCAAAACACATTCAAACATACAACAGAGGACAACGGTAATGTTTAGCAGATGGAAAATGTAGGATAGGAAAAAAGAAATCACGAGAAAAAAGAAAAGACAGCGGTTTCCTGTTTTAATCAAACAATACGATTTCATCCAAAACGTGGCAATGTAATGTAATGAGCTGTATCGGCGGCCAGAGTACAAATGCTTAAAGAGCTATATTACTGAAAGGGAGTCTTTCAGAGTCCGGCCAGATGTCCAAAAGCCCATAGGGGGATTCAAGGAGGGATTTTCTGGTGGAAATGCAGACAGATAAACATGCACACATACAAATACACACACAAAAACAGACGCAGACACAAGTGCATTAAAACACGCACTCATTGTGCACACACACAAGCCCTTACATGTTGTATATTGCGGTTGACTGGTTTCAGATAATGACGCTTGGTCTGATGTAATGTAGATCCTAGTGTACAGTCTGGTTTCAGTGGTTTATTAGTATAAACACACAAGACGTGTATTTATTACCTTATTAATGCAATTAAAGAGGCCACTTGAGCTGCATGTCGCCAAAGGAACAATCAAGCTGAATCGAGCAAACGTGTGAAGACAGTCTAGTCACTGTTTATGTTCTTTTCAGAGAGGACTTGGAAAGCCCCACACGTTCAGCTGCTATCCTAACCACGATGGATGCTTCATGCATGTACCAGTCAATAATATCGATATATACATAAATGTTCTCTTTCTGTCTCTCACCCCGTCTTTCTCTCACATACACACACTCACACACCCTACATTTTTTATAATTGTAGCCAGGGCTGCTGACAGGAAATTGGTGGCCCGGGACAAACTCCAAATTTTGGGCCCCCCGCTAAAAAAAATGACTGTGCAGAAACAAAATTTGGGGCCCCCTCAGGACTGGGCCTGGGACAACATACCCGGTTGTCCCCCCCTGTCAGCTGCCCTGATTGTAGCCACAAGGAGAATTTGCTGGAGCAAGACGTTCGGAAACTGAATCAAACCAACATTCACAGATATCTCAGTAAATATGAACCAACGTTCCGAGATCACTCACTAAATTTAAAGAACAACATTCACAGATATCTCAGTATGAAATCTACTCCTTGCTTTTGCATCGACTTAACACCCCAATGCCAATACATCTCCACCAAAATGGATGGGCCTAATTTCTGAAAGGCTACAACAACAGCAACGATAACAGCAGCTACAGCTGAGTTCTGTGAGACAAAATGACGTGTGCCAGCCTTGTAATTCAGAGACTCCTGATTGGTTAATAAGCAAATGTAACATCATCATCATCATCTGAAGAGCTCTAACCAATTACAGTGTTTGATTTCTGGACAATTAGAGAGAGTTCCTGGTCCTGGGAGCCTGTTTTTAGAATTAGACCAACCAGAGATCCACTACTGCATCCTAC
>JACXGM010009326.1:13296-27842 GCA_016801145.1 Umbra pygmaea
AGGAGAGAGGAGAGAGGAGAGAGGGGAGAGGGGAGAGAGGAGAGAGGAGAGAGGAGAGAGAGAGAGAGAGAGAGAGAGAGAGAGAGAGAGAGAGAGAGAGAGAGAGAGAGAGCAAGCAGGAGTTTCTGATTAGTCTTGAGTAAGGATGTTCAGCCCATGAGCTTTCCTTCGCTTTTTACGATGAATGCCACATGAGGTACATTAGGAAAGCAAAGTCATTTTTAAATCAATGAATCCACTACTCCACAAACCTTCTTTCCTCCTTTTCATCCAGTGCTATCATCAAGCACTCAGATCGGGTGAATCCATCTTTCTGTACCGTCAAAGGAACCCCAATCCAAAAGTCATCTCGTTTCCATACCCATGGTGCACAGTTTACTTGAACGTAATGATGCGGTTGTCATAAGTGTTCCCATACTTCTACATTCACGTCTAAAAGTCTACCTTGAGTGTTTACCTCTGCTATCAAAGCCTGCTTTAATCACTATCTAATAACAACCCCTTTTAACATCCTTAATAACCAGCGTGTGCTAATGTTAGCACTAGTCTGACAGCATGTGTCTGTGTGTGTCAACTTTCATGCATACATGCGGGATGCGCGCATGTGTGTTAAAATTACAGTCCTTCAATCAACTTCAAATGCTGTTTATAGATAATTAACATGGTGCCAAATTGATTTGCACTCCAAGGCAAAAATTCTAAACTCACATAACACTCCATATTTCAGTTTACAAGTGCCTAAAAGAGAGGCAGCAAATCAACCACAAACCCAAATACAAGTTTTAACACAAATCATTACTAGCAAGGAACTGTGGGTAATTTTGGTCAGCAGATTGCCTGTCATTAAAATCATCTGACCAGTAACCCAAAAATTTGATTGAATGCCTGGTAAGGTGAAAAACAAATTGCTATGGCATTATTGTGTCTGCTAAATGAAATACAATCAATGTGACACAGTTGGCATAGTGGTCTAATCTCCCAACTCTGGTCCACACATGACTCCTGGTGACAAGGGCCCTGGCTCTAGCAACTGTCTGTGCCCTTCCTCTTTGTCTCGTCATATATACCTTGTCTCCCTAGCTTCTGCTCTCTACTGTAAATAACAATAATATTTAAAAACAAAATTATCAAAATCATATACATTCCTTAGAGAAACTTGGAACTTTTAAAGCTGTTTTTACCTCTAGCTGGTGTGTGAATGTGTATTTCATACAAATATAATATAATAATCTACACATGCATAATCTGTTTTCTGGAAGCTTTGAGTGACATTTTCTTAGATCTCCAATTCAGGCTGTTGGTCCAGTCCAATTTCCAGCCAATAAGCTGTAGCTCCTGGCTGTTTGTCATCTAGCTTTCAAAGTAGAATCCCAGGCCTCCTCAGCTTAATCCAATGAAGTTACCGGGAAGGAGAAATAGATAAACAGCCAGGCATTTGCACATAATGGTGTAATCATTATTCATTGACTCATTTTGACTCGAGCCCTATTTTCTGAACTACAGGCAAAAAATAAACCTGTTCTCCAGATAGCATCTGTAACACTCTTTATCAAGTTCTCCAGTCCTTTCCTTTTCTGTGACACGTCCAGACCATAATATGAGGCTTAAAGAGCCAATGCGGCCAGTTTGGTTTAGTTTTCTGACCACGAACAAGCAAACCCCTGGTTCTCTGTGATTAGAACAAGCCACGGCTGATAGATGGGGCTCCTTTCCATTATGCGTGGTTTATGCCCATGCTACTGATCGGCTACGCTGTACTGTAACACACAAACACTTCTGGTTCCGACCAATGGACACATCACTCTTTTCTCCAAACACGGTAGGGCACCAATTCACTAGAACAAATCACCTGCCAGTGACACACACAACCCATTCAACGTTTGGTTGACGTATGTTATTCACTGCCTGTCAGCTAAAATATGAAGAAATTCCTTTCAAAACCTGAACAACCCTGAGATTGTCTGCTCACCTGCCTGCAAGCCCAACCAGATCCAGGCCAGCCTTTGCCGGACCAGACAACCTGAAGTGCAGAAAAGGTTTTCCGGGAGTGTTTTGAGGGCAGGGTTGATTTACATAGCCCTGCGTACATACATATTAATTCCTCCGGTACAAACATTGCTCTGTGTACCTTGACTCGTTAGAAGTATTACTGTAAACAGATGACAAACAGACACGAGGACACACATGCAATGACACATACACAGAAAGATTAAGAAAAAACAGCAGCAAGGACACCAGAGTGAGAATAAACACACACAAAATACTGTTTCACAAACACTCAGCCATCTAACTATGAAAGCAGATATGTTTTAACTGGGGAAGAAGTCAGTGGTCTGACTTAGAACAGGGAGTCACAGAGTAAAGGTTTTCCAGGAGGAATGCCAAAAACATCAAAACATCTCCAGGTTAGAGTTTACCTTCTGGCTTTCAGTAGCACATTCCGGAGAATGGGATTCTCTTAGGTTAAGTACCGTCGGACGAAATACACTTAATTGAAATGAATTATTGCAGGCTGCATTAATCTTACAACACAATCTAGACCTACACCAGTGTTGCTTCATAAACAGCTGAAACAGGTTTCAAGTTTCCAGGAAGATGGATTTGGCCCTCAGTAGTCTGAGTTGAAAAAATCATAGCCAAAGTGCAATGGAGGCTTTTTATAAATATATATTAGGCACCTAGTGAAGGACTGTAAATTTAATTTAAACTTGGGCGAGTTGAGTGAATTTTCCCTTTGCCCAGTCTGAACAGTCCTAGACATGGCTAGAACAATTTCATCCCTGTTCTTAAACCTCTCCGCAGAAATCTCCTCAGACATTTCACAATGTTTGTGTCGGTCATGCCTAGACCTCATTTGATTCACCTACTGAAGGTCTTGGTAGTATGTAGAACAGTCGAACTACCGGTAGGTGTGTTCAGGAACAGACGTGTGTCCTGGAATAGATTAAATACTTGGGACAGCTGGGGGTCTGAGAAGAGTGTGGAGAACCACTGGTCTAGCTGAAACATTCCAGTCACCTGAGGTACATTATAACGTTCCATGTGGTCTTTATGGCTGATCTATTAACAGAAAGACAGAGGCATGGCATGACACTCATGTCTATACCTACTCTCTCAGTTCTAATGCTCTCTCAGCTCCTGTTTACATCCCAAATTACTCACTATTACCTACACTTCCCTATTTTAGATTCCGACAGGCCCTGCTTAAAAGTAGTGCCCTATGTAGGGTGCCACTTTGGACGCACGTCTCTCTGGTTGGCTGGCTGCCATTTGGCTTCATGATGAAGATCACATGCATACCCCCTGGGGCTGCTTCACTAGTTTGCATTCCCAGCAGAAGGACAGGACAGAGATGTATACATGAGACTGTGTGAAATACTTTATACAGTTGATACACTATAGTTGAAATAACTAAATATTTAATGTGTTGAAGCTCTGGGGAAATCCTAAATGATTCAAGGTTTTTGAAACAATATTAACAAACAATAAATGAGCATAATCAAACTCCAAATTGTATTTTATTGCATCGGGCTCATTTTAGAGCAATGATAACCACTAGGGGACACCACTACCTTCAATAGAGGAGCTTCAAATTGCTTTAGACCAAACCAATCACATATGTTGTCGAATTATTATTTTGACGGTAAAGCGAAATATTTGGTGTACATCTAAAACTCCATTGGCTGAGAATACCAATGCAATGATAGATCTTCTCTGTTAAATGTTGATACGAGAAACAAGAAACATGAAAATAAAATAAAATTGCAAGTGGGCTATTTTGAGAGTTTTGTGGAGTAATTTGTTGCACATATTTTTTCAACACCACAGATTCAGGCGCAAAATAGAACGCTTGATTCATGTTCACTGGAGGAGACGCATAGCCATACCGTGTAGAGCGACACAGACAGAGAAGGAGCGGTCTTGTCGTCGCCACCTGATTGACAAGCAACAGCTGAGTCCACACATCTGGCAACCATAGGTTCCGCGCGGCGTGTCAAACTCCAAAATGCCACCGTAGATTTGTGCGCCTTTACGCACACGCGTTTTACTAGCGAATAATAGTTTCTGATTTATGTGTGCACAGATTAAGTATCCCCAAGTACAAGAATATGCAACAGACGTGTAGAAATATATGGTCAATACTATTACACATATCATAAGCAGTGTCATCCATTAATGGGAGTAAGCCTTTAGCGTATGTTGCAAATTACCCGTACGGCAAAACTTTCTTATAGGCTTCATCTATGGTAAACACATCTGTAAGATATTATATTTCAACACATATCTGGAAGACATGATGTTTAAAGTAAAAATTATAAATTATCCGAATTCGACGATTTTTGCGCACATTACCAATACTTTAACAGTATCTAACATATTCCTGCTTATTCGCGGGTGTTGGAAAAGAAAATATACATTTTGTCAATTTAAGAGGTAAAATAACTGAATTTATTATTATTAGAAACATGGATATATAGATAATGCAAGTATGCTTTTCCAAATGCAGAAGGATAGAGAGATCCGAAACTCACCAGAAATACCAATGGCGAGGAGGAAAAAGAGTCCTGGGTACGGTAAGGATATTCCGTTAATTTAGCTAAATAATCACGATTGGTTTCATTGGCGCCACTTCAAACAGTCTTAAAACTGATGTTCCTCCTAAAGTATTTGAAGTCCGAATGAATGGAATGGAAAGTCTTTTCAGAACATCCTAGTTGGGTTGTCGAGGTGAGACAAGCAGCAGCTGCGTTGAGTAAACAGTTCAGCTCGGGCTTCGGAGTTCGTATACAGCCCTAGAAGTTAAAGCGTAGAGAGACCAACGATGAGATGACATTACGCTATACTCTATGCCTATTGGCTTAAACAAGCGGTCCTACCAATCCATAGACAGACTTCTTGGCAGTCTAGAAAACACGGTTTGAGGAACCCAGGTTACACACATTGATCTTAACGTTTTTAATACGATAAAATGTTAGTACCCTACAAATTCTTTGGTTTTGAGATCCTCATTTTTTACAGTGCCCTATGAAGTGCTTTTAATAGACCCCTCTATTTTTAAAGTTGATTTGCCAAGTCACATGATAACATATTTTCAATATATGCGTAACACTGCTCATGGGCAAAATATTGACCAATGTATCCTGCAGTCTCAATCCTGAACAAGGTTAAACCTTACTGCCTTATTGATTCGATCTTGCAGCCTTTACGTTATTGGTCAAATCTTTACCTACCGCTTCAAAAAAAAGTTTTTCAACTGTGAAGAAACAAGCTTTATGAAACAATTATTGTCCATGTTAACACTATAGTGCCTCTAATTCGAATGTAACCTCAGTTGGAGGTGATGCATTCTAGAATGGATCAGTAAGCGCGCGCGCGTGTGTGTGTGTTTGTGTGACTACAATCTTCCCGACCCTGTGACAGTGTGCCGAAACAGGTTTCACAGCATTGTTCACACATACACAAACATCTGAGGTGAGGGTGAGTGGCCCCTGACCTAATTCACAGGGTTTGCCTTCCCTGCCGTCTATCACTCTGAGCCGCGGCTCCCATATAAATATATCCACACTGGTCCCCTTTGTAATTGTGTAAGCAGTTAGAAGTGAAACCCCTTCTCTCTTCACCTCCATCCCTCCTCTTTAATCTGAGAGTCTAATCTTTCTATTCACCCACCTGCTGTGAGCCCCCCGTCACATGGACTATCCCTGCTTCAGCCTCAGAAACCAAGTGACACCGAAGGGAACACGATCGGCTTTAGTGTCCCAATTGCTCTTTTTATTTCCACCTGTTCCGTCGGCTGGTTCGCTGTTCTGCCCTCACAGTGCATGAGTCCAAATTACTATTCTTTTCCTTGTGTTGGCCACTATTTTGACCAGAACCCAGTGGGGAACTAGCAAATAGTGTGCCATTTAGGACGCAATAACAGAATAGGCCTCGGACTGTTCTGTGTTGGTGGGGTCTTTGTGGTGCAGAGCGCCACATACATTGGTAACATTAATCCCATTTGCAGACCACAGGAAGCATATTAAAATTGAGTGTGTTGAAGAGAGCCCATGACTACGGTGGCAATACACACAGTCAGAGAGGAACCAAGGACCACTGGTGTGAAGATAGCACAATGGCCCTCCTGGTCGGGCAATTATCCTATGGTCACACCAGACACAAACATTTCTTCTGTTCTTTTAGGGATGTAGCCCTGACAAAAAAAATCCATGTTCCCTATTCTCTAACCTTAATTTCTATAAAATAATGTATACAGGGAAATTTAATCTTGCCCTAAGGCCTTAATCTAACCTGTAATTCCGAAAATGTACACTAATCTAAATACTCTTCCTTAAACCCAACCCTTGAATCTGAAAATCCATTTTCATTAGTGGGAACCTATTTTTATCAATTCTTTGTGAGGAGATAAGAATCAGATCCATAAATGTGAATCATACCATGCCATTTTGTTTTCTATGGGATTGTTTAACAGTGTGAGAAACCGAACTGGTGATGCTGCCAGTCACACAAAACAATGTCAAGCTTTATTTCATGTTAGCTGGTCTCTTTTTATCGTGAACTTGACTTAGGGGACCTCCTTTGAAAGTGATCTCTTGGTTTTTCTAACCCTCTATTCCCCTGGCTACTAGATTGATACGGAATTGTTTGCTTTGTGATTATTGGAGCACCAGTTTAGAAAAGGCAGGAAGCCATAAGGAAAAGACACATTTGGATATCTGATCAGCCAGCTTCTGTGGAGAAAGAGAGCGGGAGACGGAGAAAGGGAGCAAGCTGCATGGAATGGAGGGAGGGAGAGGAACAAAGAAAGAAGGGAGAGGGAGGCTAATGAGAGGCAGAGAACAATAAAGAGAAGAAGACAAGGATGGAGAGCGAGGTAAACGGAGTGTTGTATGAGGGAACGAGAGGAATGCAGCATCTAATTTCACTCTTCTCTGTCGTGCACTGGGATCCATTCTGCTCACTGAATAAACAGACATCACAAACGTGAATAATGCATTGCTAGGATTTGTGTGATACTTAACCCTTGAACTTTAGCCCTAACCCAACGTTGGCTGTCTGACCCCACATTGACCCGGCCTGTGACCCACTAACCAAGATATTCCCTATCTTTTACCTTGTCGTCTCCTCTTGTCCATGTGAAAGCCTTGATAAGTGGGTCCAGGTTTGGCTGAAGAGAAGATGTCAATCAAATTATGAGTGCACTATGTGGCAGGAAGTCTCTTATTCCTTGTACTCAATCTGATTAGAGGAAACACAGAATTAGCATAACACAACTGTCATAAACCTGATTAGAAGGTATATGCCAGTCATGGTTGATATGTCTATCTTTCCATCTACCTACCTACTGTTGAGGTAAAAGAAATGATTTTTGTTTTTTTCCATAAAATACTGACAACATTACTACCAAATTCCAAATAAAATATTGCTATTCATTGCATTTATTTGAAGAAAATGAAACAACAATACAAAAAAGATGCAGTGTTGTCCAGGGTTCGAAATGACTTGTGACTCTTGGGGGGGGGGGTCCCCTAAAATGTAATGATTTTATTCACTGCTAAAATACATTTGTCTAATTTCAAACCCTGGTGTTGTCAGACCTTGAATAATGCCAAGAAAATATTTAGTTGGTTTACCATTAGTTTACCATTAGTTTACCAGGCAAGTTGACTTAGGAAATGAACCATTTACAGTTTTATTATGAACCATTAACTGTGTTATTATAAATCGTTTACTGTGCCCTCGAATGCCTAAAAAATTTCAGTGGTGCGCGACAAAGCGGAAACGGGAAGCATTGACGAATTCGAGGGCACAGTAAACAATTCATAATAACACAGTTAATGGTTCATAATAAAACTGTAAATGGTTCATAACAACACAGTTAAGATAATCTTAGCCACTTTTGACATTAATGTCAATGCTGCTGCCAGTTCTGCCATCGTTTACCTTTTTCTTCTTCTTCTAGTCTGTGAAAATATCAAAGTCTGTAGCCTCTCCTCAGTTGCGACACCTCTGTTCAGGAGAAGACTGCAACTTGTGTCGCGCGCATCACTCACGAGTATAGTTACGGCGCTTTCATGATGTCCCTTTGGCACGTGCCAGGTCAGGAATCTGTAGTATACTGTGCGCTTCATTGTGAAGGGTTTAGGGTTATATAAGAGGATGGAGGCAGATGCAGAGTTCCAGGGTTGTCTTTTAATCCACAATAGAAAAGGGTAACAAAAGGCACAGGTCTTGAGCAGAACACAGCGTAACAGAAGAATAATACTCAACTAAGAGACATGATTCAGTCAGGTATAAATACACAGGGTTAAATCAGGAAACAAGCCACACCTGTCCGAGTGTCCCAGGTGCGATCAGGCATAGAGATGCCTAGACCACTCCTCCCCAATACGAGCGTGTGTGTTTGTCTGTCATATTCTTTTAACACAAAAGTTGATTCACTCGAGTTCAACTCTTCCCTTGCGTAATACTCATAACATAAACAGTACTCAGTAAAATGAAAAACGATCAACCCAGATGAGCCTAGTTTTCGGGTGACTCAGACCTATGGGCACCCTGGGTAACTCTTACAGTTTGCACACATCTCAGGAGGGAGTTTGTCCTTCCCCTCTTTGCAGATCCTCTTATTGTGTCTGCCAACCTATACTATAGTCTAAAATAACTACCTGTTCCCTGGATCCCATTCCTCCAGCTCTCATTAAAGAATTAAGGCACTGTCACCTCGATTTTAAAGAAGCCCAGACTGGATTCCACCATCCTTAATAAACTTCCGCACCATGTCCAACCTCCCCTTCCTTGCCAAAACCCTGAAAGGACTGTTGCATTTCAACTCCAAAACCACCTCAACAATTACCTGTTTGAGCCTCTTTAGTCTGACTTCCATCCACTCCAGACGTAACCGGTGTAATCTTCTGCGTTGTGTTTTTTTAAATAAATGATTCTGGATCTGTAGTTCTACAGTAGATGCAAATTAATTTCTCTCTCTCCTCCTCCTTCTTCTCTGTGTATATTGTAGAATGGACAAAAACACAAAAACACATTACATACTTGAAAAAAGAGGAACGAATAAACATCCATAATTGAATGCTTTGCTAAATTGTCACGAAATCTAAGTGAATAAACAAAAATACATGACAACTGCTAATGGACCAACAACCACTTTCCGACCAAGTAGTTACAGGAACGTAGTTATAGGAACAGTCCACTTCTAAACAGTTCTACTAACTACTCTCCCCCAAAACCGGTTTTGCTATTTGTATTTGCACTGGCCGAATGGCCATAGGAACTGATAGGAGGGGTAAAGCCTGCAGTATATTAGATGTTGCCAACCTGGCACGCGCCAAAGTGACGTCATGGGAGCGCCGTAAATATTTATACTTGTGCTGGTGCTCACAACACTAGTTGTAGTCTTCTCCTGAACAGAGGTGTCGGAACTGAGGAGAGGCTACCGACTTTGATATTTCTATGGAATAGAAGAAGTAGAAAAAGGTAAACGATGGCAGAACTGGCAGTAGCACTGACGTTAATGTCAACAGTGGCTAAGATTATCTTAACTGTGTTGTTATGAACCATTTACAGTTTTATTATGAACCATTAACTGTGTTATTATGAATCGTTTACTGTGCCCTCATACTCGTCCATGCTTCCTGTTTCCATTTTGCCACTGAAAAAAAGATGGTGCGCGCCAGGTCGGGAACATCTCGTATACTGCAGGCTTAAGGGTGTGACTCAAGCACTGCAATGGGTCTTTTATAGACCTTAGCCTAGCGCCACATACAACAAACCAGCAGAACGGCGGCGTTTAAAGACTAGGTTGGAGTACTTTACAGAGAAACAGAAGACATGATCCATTCACCAACGTCTGCACTTCGAATTTGCCCTTCAGCCATTGTTTAAACAATCCATGTGTCACAACTGCCGGTGTTGAGGCATTGTGTGCTGGAAGGATGGAGACCACATTGTAGGGAGGAATGTTCTAGATGTTTATTTGAACACTGAGTATTCCTGGAGTTACTGATAGTGCTGACAGACTAGAATGTTGGCTACACAACGATCATACTTAGCTACAATATGATGCTCTGACGCGGCATCTGACATGGGTGCTAAGCATATAGCGTACACCTGGATCAAACATAGAACCTACGACTCTCAGTGGAGAAGAGTACGCCACAGAGTCTGACAGAGCATCAAAACAGGAACTCCAACACGAGACAGGGACGAATCCACAATAGCACGCGCCAACCATTCCGGAACACCAGGATTAAATAGGCATCTTGATTACTCATCACGCGGCAGTGTGGGTATTTATCCGGAACACCATTCATGCGTAATGTGTAACCAAGTGCCTACCACACTCCCAGTGTCCAAAGGTCGGCGCACTAAACCATAACACATTAAACTAACCAAACCACACACAAATATAACCATAAAACATATAATCAGTCCCGCACCATCAGTTCCATGCCACGACAGCCTATTAATCCCTGATTGTCGTGACACCATGTCAAACCTTCTAGATTCCCAGCCATTCAACTTTTAATAGATCGAGCGCTGACATTTAATAGATCTATGTAGAGCTGAGATTTAATAGGTCTAGAATTGACGTTTAAAAAAAGCATGCAGGTTAGGTTCTCCAGTCAGTGGTTGTTATGTATGCTAGCTAATTACTTGTCATTTTAATTGTTAGCTGCCTGCATGTTACAACAAATTCTCTACAGCTGGAATGAGAAAAATCTCCATCTGCCTAGCTACCAATGTAATGAAATTACTGTTATGCATACGTTGCTAGCTAGCCCAGGTACCAGAGCGAAATTTGTGTGCAAGTGCAAGGTCATGTCATCAACGTGATTAAAGAGATTGAGTTTACTGGTGTGGCAGGGTGGTGGTTAAAGCATCATACCAGTAAGTGAGGTGTTGCTAGCTTCACTCCCTGAGGCGTAAGTTGAAGAATCTGTCTCTACTTTTGAAGAAGAAGAAGATATTTCCTACTGATTGATATGTTGGATTTAGGGGAACTACTTTAGGTATTTTGTGATTACTGTTTTAAGGGGAGGTACTTCAGGTATTTTTATGAGGGCTAAAACACAATGGTTTGAGTATAATTGAACATACTTCATTTCTGGAATTCCAGAGTGTTTTTGTGTAATTGCTGATTGCTGTCGAAAAAGGAGTGATACCCCCCACAGACGAACAATACTTATGCACACAGATGCACACTGTTTAACCGACAGGGTTGGGACAGGAGTGAACACTGGTTAAATGTTAATCCTTTTACGGAGATTGTTTCCTCAATCCCCCTTCCCGCTGACTCAGTTCTCAAATAAACCTTGCCTAATTAGAGCAAGACACACCACATCCGGAACACACACACACACATCATTACCACCTACCTTCAACGGCCCTGACCCATTACATTTCAGACATACCTGAGCACTTTGTTAGCCACTTCAACCAATGCTTGATGCACACTGCTTGACGTTTGAGTTCTCTGGCCCTATTAGCAGAACTCCAGAGTCTCTTTACTGGTACCCTTGGAGCTTTGTGAGCTCTAACTGAGGGGACGGAAGTCTCATGCTGTTGCCATAGAAATTTAATTACAATCAATTTAATTCTATAGCTGGTGACCATGTGGCTTAGGTCCGGCCTGTCACTCCCCTTCCGGAAGACATTAGGCCAAGTCAGGAACATGGAAGAAACACCTCAGTTATATAAAGGACATTCTGAAGCTCCCTTCACATGGCAGATAATGGTCCTTAATTAGCTACATATGATACATTTGCTACATTTTCTATAATTTTCACTTCTTACATTTTTTTTTCAATGAATTTGTACCTATTGTGATAATTAGAAAGATAACACGTTTGAGAAATTGTCTCTTAGACATCTTTCAAAGCCAGATGGTACATGCAGTGTTTTTGTTGCAGTGACAGAATGTGGTATAGCTATAAAGATATCCATTATATTAACCATAAAATTATCATTCCTGCTGTAAACTACTCCTTATTAATAATCAAATCCAGTGTATTTCAAATAATTGCCTATCTCATACGTTCATGTTTCACATAATTGGGTTTTACAATTTAGTTCACTACAAACGTAATTCATGAGATTTAGGGCTGTGTTACAGTTTTTTTACAATGACTGTGGCACCAATTTCAGAAACTTGATGTAATTTTTCAAAAACTCTAGACACAAATTTCAAAATGGTCATCACTTGTAACACAGGCTGTCCAATGTTCAAAACCTTTAATTCTGCATTCATATCTTTAATGAAACTTGCACTTGCAGAATAGTTTCAAGTAACTAATTTATCATGAGCTACCATAGGAAAAATAAATTAGACCACCCACACAGAAGATACCGATAGAGTCACTGTGTAGTTTTTCATACAATCATTAAATATTGTAGTACAAAATATGTGATATGAGGCATTATGGTACTATATAGAAATACATTAATGTAAAAATACTAGTAGAAAGAATTCTACAGACACAGTGGAATAATTGAACAAAAACTGACATTTATTGATGAAATACAATAGTCACAACCTAGGTTTCTTAGAATCAAAGCAAAAAAAATTATCTACAAAAAAGAAAACAACTACCATAAAACCTTAACTGCAGTGTTCCTCACCTGGCTTACCGTAAAAAGCAAAACAAAAGATAGATTACTGTACTTCTATATTTCCATCAAACTTGTCTTGTTGATTTGGCCACAGGTTCTCATCTACATCACAACAGATGTTTTTACTAACCAAACATCTTGGGAAGTATCTTCGGCCATGGCGAATCCAGGCCTGACACTGGTCTGGTGTGATGTCATTGCATGCCTCATCCATGGCCTGGAGAACGGTGACTTGTTCACGAGGGCATCTACCATCAGAGGTGAACAAAGTACTGAGTAAAAGAACTTTTCTGAGTAACTCTGAGTTCACAGGTTTTGGGAAGTCCCTACTTAAGACGAAATTGATCAGGTAAAAGGAGTTCACATCTTACCAGTGACCATGATTGATCTTTTCTTTACTCTTTCTAATTGTTTTATAGGTTACTGTTAAGATATGAACTCCCTTTACCTGATCAATTTGGTCTTAAGTAGGGACTTCCCAAAACTTGTGAACTCAGAGTTACTTAGAAAAGTACTTTTACTTAAGTAAATGTCCACCTTTGTCTACCATATACCTTCCATGTGGAGAAAATTTCCTCAATTGGGTTGTTAAAAGGAGAGTATGGGGGTAAGTACAGGATGGTGAATTGCGGACAGGCCTGAAACCATGTTTGCACCATTTCAGCAATGAGGAACCTGACATTAACCCACACAATGATGTAGGTCACACCATCAGCTCTACAGACCTGATTTACCTCATTAATAATGGTTACAAGGAGGGCTGCATTATGTGATCCAATACACGGTCTGTGTGCCACCACACCATCTTTCTATAGAGCCACACATGGTGATTTTGGCCCCATGTTGTGCAGGTACTTGGATGGTTCTGAACGTACCTGAACATACTCAGTTGCTTCACACTCCTCAGTTGCTTCACTCTTGTCTGCATTTCTTTCAAAAGGCAAATGGTATAGCTGTTTTAGAGACACCTGGTACCTATTCAACATGAGTACAATTGTCAGCAAACCTGTCTTCCACCTTTTTGAACACGTCGTCATTGTCCAAGATGTGTTGCTGAATGTCTGTAACAAAAATATCATTTCTGTCCCCAACCATATTGACCACAGGGTATTCTTGTTTGTCAGTCAGAATCTTGCCTCTGCCTCCCCTATTTAGCCTAGTCTTTGTTCTGCAGGGAAAACTACAGTAAGAACATATTTAGTCCCATCACCTACTCTGTGGTACACATTGGCATGCAGTATACAGCCATTTGACAATGGAAAGTAGTTTAATTATTAGTGCATGCTGAAGTCTTAGCGGTTCACATTGCGGAAAGTTCTGATTGTTGCCACAGTTGATCGTCTGAGGTTTGGTTGAATCATTGTAGCTGCCTCACTCATTGTCATGCCATGATTTACCACATGGTCTAGAACTAACGATATTGCTTGGTTTTCATTGGAAACTGATTGCTGTTACTGCCGCTGTTTTGGTCCGTGGACTTGTCCTCTACCACATTGCCCAACACTTCTCAAAAAAGAACCATGGATGCCTCTCTGGTAAGGCATAAGCCCTCCTCTATGATAAAGCCCACAAGCACCTCTCTGAAAACGTGCCTGTCCACTGCCATTCCTTTTCCCACCATGTCTTCCTCCTCTCTTTGAGGGTTTTTTACGTATTTAATCTCCGTTCTACCAGGAACACTTCCAAGAATAGACCAATCGTTTACAATTTAAAGTACTTGGGGATCATTTGGTTCATGGATAATATGCTAGGATAGTGTGGTTAAGGTTAGGGTAAGGTGAGGTTAAGTTTAGGTTAAGGTAAACTGACTTTTTTACATTTCGTAAACGTACAAGGCACACATTTTCCCATTGGCGTAGGAACCGGGGGGGGGGGGGACATGTCCCCCTCAATATTGGAAAATGCTGCATGTGTCCCACCCA